>DF240985.1:138151-164623 GCA_000507305.1 Breviolum minutum Mf 1.05b.01 | reverse complement strand
AAACACAAGAAAGCTAACCAGCTAACTCAAACCTTTTCTCACTGCTTGAGATGTACGTGAGTACACAAAAGAGAGGGGCTGCAGATGCAACCACTTCAACAACTGTACACATGCAATCATGGGCTCATGTATAGGGTTATATTCCTAACATATGTGGTTTCAAATACCCACAGCTATACCCTGCAGGAAATACCATATACCTCAAAATTCAACATGGATAACAAAAAATGGCGATAATTGAAGGAGTTATATATCTTTTCAGTCCCATTTCTTCTTAGGATTCATTTGTTAAATTTCCAGAGTTAGCTGTTCACAGGATTTCCGGTTCGCATCAACTTCTGAGTGGGATATTCCTACTAAGATTCCTACTGTTTAGAAAAAAAATCCACCCTTGAGTTGAACATTGTTTGGAATGAATCACATGAGACGTCTTTTTGGAAGATGTTTCCAACTAGAAAGCTGTGTATCTTGACTCTGAGTTTTGTTTCATGATAGGCCTACAGCTAGTAGGAAACGAGGATTTTCCAGTGCTTCCCTTTTTGGAGTGATCTTTTTGGGATTTCAGGTGGGTTTTTCACTGTAAATTTTACATCTTGATTTTTGAAAGTTAGTCCATATGTCCATTGTCAATTCTACTTAGTTTTTTGCAGAACTTTGGGTGGTTTTTCAGTCCCGTGTGCTCCACATCCTTCCACTTTCCTTACCAACTGAGAAGCTGTGAATTTGTGTCAGGGAATGGACTCGGGGCTGCCGGTGTTGCCTTAGATTTCACAGGAAAAACCCAGTGGAAATCGTGAAGGTTAACCACTGAGTTCCCAGGGTTCGAAATTCCAACCCCCAGTTTCTTTGACATCACGATGTTTTCAACACAAACGGGAATAGGTGACCTAAAATGCCTGAACATGAAGCTTTTGAAGTTTAAACAAATGGTACGAATCGTAGATGCCTTTCCGTTTTCCAAACAGAAATTCACCGAATCTATGGCATTCACGACAGGTTCACTGATGATCACTGATGTGACCAGGCTAATGAAAGTGTTGCCCACGAATATCAGAGACTTCTTGGACATCTGCGTATACAGTATCAAGTTGGAAAAATGAAACATATTTAGAGCTGAGCTTGGAAACAACCCACCATGAGCCCCAAATGGGAAGCTTCTTGTTGATTCTGAGGTTATTTACTGCCATGAACAAGTCCAAAATAGGGGAGTTCTACAGGGGAACATGGTCACTACCTTGGATCTTTACAACAAACAAAGGGTCACAGAGTTGATTTTAGCTGATGCCATCTGTTGCACAACCGTTGTTCTAGAATAGACCCGGCTCCATTTCTTCGATCTTCAAATCTTTCTGAAGGTTTCGGAGATGGAGTGCACGGGGTGACAGGCACGGTGTTTTGGGGAATAAGTCCTTAGAATTGATGAACTTCACCCCACCGGCACTATTGGCACTGTGTAATTACTAACTAAGTGTTAGAGAACACAACTCCCCCCCCCCGCCACAAAGAAACAACCTGATACTTCTTGGGGAGAGCGAGAGGTCATTGGTCAACACACGTGAACCTGTGAACTTCTCTGAGAGTCCCTCGCCTGGTATGCACCTGGACGAACCCGTGCGAGAAGATGAGTTTCAAGGCCAACAGCATCACAAAACTCGGAATAATACCGAAAAAAAACGAGAAGGAATAGGATCCTAGATCATCTATCTATATCGTACCATAAGTATGGATAAGTGCTGATAAGCGTAGATATGTTTACATGCCTTTTATATTGCGAGTGGAATTGCGAGACACTTCTTTCTGGTGGTTCATTCAAAGTTCTGCTCTTTTGAGGAGTGCTTACACTTACATGGCTGGCTTAAAAAATCTTTCATCGAGTACACAATGTATTTCACACTCAAGAAGAACGCCATGCTTTGTAAAGCATGCTAAAGGTCTTAGAGATAACCACAAGAAATCTTTGACTACTTAGGTGAATTGGCATGACATTCAATTAGACTCTCTCGAATAGACGTCTTGTTTTCCTCCATCTAACGAATCTAACGGGTTTGCTGAAGAATCACCCTTCCAGCAAATCCAGTTTCAATGCACTATCCAGTTCATCAATGCAACATGATTTTTCATCCAATTGTCAGTGATTTTCACCTAATTTTTTCGGGGGAACTACCCAATTCATCAATTTCTAATGCATATGTTGGGCTTGGGCCCCCTTCCCAGGATGCCAGTGGTAAATGAAGGTTTGTAGGCTTCCCCTACTGAACATGTAATAATCCTGGTGGTCACTGGCATCCTAGGAAGGGGCCACATCCAAGGCATGTGGATTAGTTGACCCCTCTGCTTCCCGAAGGCTGCCTGGATCGAACTGTAGTAAGTCCTGAAGCACAATGAAGGCCCATGGAATGAAGCCGTCGGATTTGTGTGTGTTACGTTTTTTGGTGGTTGTGGTTGTGGTTGTGGTTGTATTTGTTGTTGTTTGTCGCTGTTGTTTTTGTTTGGATGTTCAAAAATACGAATGGAGTTACCAACTTAGAATGGTGATGTTTCAGGGTTGTCCAGGAAGAACCAATCTGATCAATGATTGTTCCCTGCAATCACTCCAGGGTTCAGAATCAAAAATTGAAGGCTACACCCCTGAGATCAACATGGAACATAATCATGGAGGTTTGGAAGATCATTTTCCTTTCTAAATGGGTGATTTGTAGGATTCATATTAATCTTCCAGGGTGTATCCAATATTTTTTGGGTTTCCCAACGATTTGGAAAAACCATAGTTTGCAATCAAACTTGCCTACTCCCCCCGACCTAACCCCTAAAGAAAATCCCCTTGCTGTCTGCCATCTTCCTCCCAAACAATTGACAGTGTATCCAAATCTGTCGAAAATCATTTGATTGGCGCTTTAGTGAAGACATTTAGTCACCTCATCTTACTAACATTGAGATTTTTTTTGTGGAAAAAAAACATCACCCTAACCGAAAAAATCCCACCATCACTGAAAAAACCCAAAGTGTCCAGCGCGCCGCCAGGTGGAGGTGCTCCCTTGGCCTCACCCAAAGACTTGAACAAATTGGGAACCCAAATGTGAAGGATCTTTTGGAAGATGATTTTCCATTTTCATTTTGGGGTCCCAACGACTGGAGGGCCCCAAAATGATGGGCCTTGGAAAAGGTGGTTCCCTTTGAACTATGGCCATTTCTGGGGGGTAGACTCCTGAAAACTCACATCCTCCCCTCTCAGTTGCCACTTTCCAGGCGAATTTTTTTGCTCACTCACTGAGAGTCCCAACTGTGGAAGAGTCCTCAAGTTTGCTGCGGGGTATATGTGAATATTTTGTCACCAAGTCTTTTGAAGCCAAATATATCTGTTTATATATTGTTGTTGTGGAATATTGATGTCATATCTGTAAAATATGTACTGTATGTTTATCTGAGTTTATCTGTTTATTATATATTCATGGTACGTTTGGCGGTATATATTTGAACAACATATGACAAACCACTTGGGATGCTTGAAACACTGATCAAATAAGTAGGGATACTGGTTAGCCGGATTCTGTCCAGCAACCGTCCCTACAAAAAGGATGACGCGATCCTATGGATTTGACGATCAAATCGACCCAAAAGCACCATGGAAAATGACGGCCCGACGGATCACCCAACTTCCACTCACCATATTGATTTGTGTTCCGTCTCAATGTTGGAAGTTGATATTGATTTTTGTTCCATCTCAATGTTGGTTGGACACAAAATCATTTTGCATCCTGGGTGGGGGGAGCATCCCAAAATTATACCCCTACCATACCCAACCATTTGGGTTTTTTCAGCCTCCAAAAGGTCGCAGAGGTTCACGCCCGCATTGCTGGGTGACATCTGTCAGCGAAAATTGCCATCCCCGAAAAGTTGACCAATGGAGTCGACCCTAAAAAGGGATCATTTCAAAAGGAAAGGGTCAAGAGTTTGTCTTTCAAGCAGGAAGAAGCAACTGTTGGTCTTCCAAGCCATCATTTTTCAGGGGCAAACTGTTAGTTTATCGAGGGCAGTAAGATGTGATTATCCAGGAGGAAGTATTTGGAAGGATTGCCTCACTGAGACATGAAGTGGACGGAGGATGAAATAGAAGTTGAAGACATTCTTCCTACTCAATATGTCATCCCTAAAAGTTTGAAGGTTTAGCCACTGACAGAGTAAGTAGTCTTCCAGTATGTATTGGGTCCGGGCCCCCACTAATATCCACTAGAGTCCACAACTAAGGTCAATAGGGAGCCATTATCAAAAAACAAATCAAATATTCACCCGTCTCTGGAACCACGTTTCAAACTATAAAGTCTACAGTCTACACCTGTCTTTGCCATCAAAGTCCTTATGTTCAGGTCTTTTTTGGACGTTTAAAGAAACATCAGGTGGAATCATTTTTGTTACATCTTTGGGGAGGGGGTTGGCCCCCTGGAGCAGGAGATGAAGTGAACTTGGTCATCACTGGGGGAATATCAGAAAAACAACAGCGAGATTTCCGTGTTGTGAACTACGTTTTTGGGTGACGTTACTACGATTTGGCTAGACTTAGACGCATGATGCTTGGACACGGGAACTATTTTGACATGTTACACAATGAAAATATTTTGCTGCAAATTTCAATGACATGATATCAAGTAACGAAAGATGGCAATAGGAGCCCCACAATTGGTACCATGTGTTTCCAAGTGTAAATAGGGCATTTCCAGCTACCTGAAAGTACGGTAAGAGGAGGCAAGGACTGGTTTTCTGATATCAAAGATGTTGGGTTGAGTAATCTATGATTCTTCCAATCTTCGTGGTTCAGTGCAAAATGGCTCCCTCCATTTTGTGGTGTCCGTTACAAGCAAACTTAAGTCGTTTTCCATTGAAAAGGGGGCTATTCAGGGAAAAGGGTGACTATTCACATCTATTGATTGTTGGAAATGAAGAAACAAATCTCAAATTGGTCCACATCGGCCAGTCCATTTGCCCACTTGGTACCTTTGAGTATGATCCTGACCAGTATATAATGAATTGCTTCAAATGGAAAGGAACCAACTTCAACACCAAGCTTTTAGAGATTTCTGCAACCATTTTTTTTCTCAAGCAATTAACAGACTTTCAGTCAAATCATTTGGTTGCTTCTGGCTGCTTGGGGTTTACTTCAGGCATAGTCTCCCAGTCGAACAAATCTATCCGCTAAGCCATATTCAACTTCATCCCTTTTTTTGCCCCCCAAAAAAGGGTGGAAGAGTTCTCCACTGAAGGAAGGAATGGGAACATATCCCACCTCGGAAAAAGGAAAAAATAATCGACTCACAAATAACATACCTGTTTTGGTGCGGGAATAATACGAGTTTTCAAGGAGAGTGAGAGTTTTTGTCTGCTTCCAACTTCAACCCCCACTTTTTCACCTGCAAATCTGTCAGGTGGCTCAGGTTTTTCCATCTCACCCTTTCATCTGAGTTTTCCAGCTGCTGGCTTTGATGAAAGGTGAAGATTTTCTGCGGTTCATGGCTGGGGTTCCAATGGGTTCATGGTAGCTTCAAGGAAGCGTGGAAATCCAAGATCATTCCGGCAAACCGGAAAACTTTTGCAAAATGGTCCAAAAAACATTTTAGATTTGAAGCGGGATGTTTAACAAAGGGATTTTTGATCCGACATTGTGAATCATTTTGTGATTTGCTGGTATCTTTATCTAAAATCAATAGCTGTTTTTCTGATACTTTTTGACATATTCAAACAAAACGTGATTCAGGTCTCTGCTTCCCTCCATTTGAGGTACCCGGAAAAGCTTTGTCGAGTGACAGCAACTTTCCTAGTGTTTTTTTTGAGGCCGTACACTTAGGTTAAACCCGTTGAACATGTGGATTTTTGAATCCCAAAATGTGAATTCACTATCAATAGATGAAACCTTTGGGCCTTTAGGGATGCTGAACTCTCAATTCGCTATCTTCCTTTGATGGTGACTCCTTTCGATAAATCCGGCCTTCTCATTACTGAAAACATATTTTGATCTATGTAATTCTTTGGACACTTCTATGAACCTTTTGGAAATGTACTATAGTATCAATCCAAATAAAATCCATTGATATGCACACATATATATAATATATGCACTATTGATCCCATACAAAACAAACATCAACCATTCATCAAAGCTTTTTTAGAAACTCCATATCTTTCCACCCAGCTTTCCACCTTCCACCACCGTTACATGAGAAGTCTGAGGCCATGACCACTAGCTGCATTGAGCTTCTCTGATCTCACCCTGAGGCCCCAAGAGAACTGATGGATGGAAGTTTCCCAAGATTTTGTTACATCTGAAATGAGGGGTTTTTACATTGGTAAAGAAAAACATTGGTTGGATGAAAGGTGCATGTCTCAAAATGAAACCATTTTTGAATTGATGGGATTATCTAAAAACATATCATGGAGGTTCCTTTTGGAGAGACTTCCCCCGACCTGTCATGGTGAAGAAAGATCTGGTCTGGTTGCACCACCCTTCTGGATGCTCAGAAAAAAACACGTCAGGCATAAAACACCAATTCTCAAATTGGTTGACGGATTTTTTAGACAATGAACAGTAGTATCATGGTTAATAATGTAATAATCAATCTATCTAAAAATCATACAACGTGGGCTTTCTCCAAAATGACATGGCACATGGTACCCCAAAACTTCCCAGTGAAAACCCAGCTACTGCAGGGCTCCCAGACCGTTCAGCTTCTGTCGTCACCCTGTGAAGCTGAAGGGTGGATGTTCGTTAAGAATCCGGGAAGCTGTCGTTGATGGGTGATTTAATTGGTTTATGGGTTTTCAGGTGGGGCTTTTTCCATTAGTAAAGTTGGTGATTTTGATGTCCAGCTTCATGGATTTCTGTGTAGAAACACATGGTTTGACACATCTCATACTCACCAACACCTTGGTCTAATGTCTAACATTTGACTCGAAGGTTGCTAGTCCCCTGAGAGTTTAAAGTAGCAAAGAAAACTCTACACGGTCAACATTTCTAAACATGTCACCCACAATATCATCTCAGATACTTTTAAAACATATTTTTTGTGACTGAATAATTATACTATACCAAGCCCACGTCGCAAGGGCCCCGTACTGTCTTGTTCGACATGACTTGGAATCTACTAAAGGTAGTAAGGGTTAAGAACCAGCTTAAAAATCAACTTGAATCAAAGCTTACCCTCCCCGAAACTAACACCCACCAAAATGAAAGGCTTGTTTCCCAATCATCCAGTTTCAGGTGCAAACTGTTGGTTTTAGGGAGTGTAAAAATAACAACCCCACACCTGAAAGAAATCAAACCCCGCTCTGTAAAGCACAAAAAATATGGGGCTCCCGGGCTCACACATTTTTCGTGCGGTCTCCTGAGCTGCCGAGCAAAGGGGCAAAAAATCTTCATCCCAGGCAGGATGTCTTCACAGGTTGATGTTAACTTCAGGGAATGTAAGTTGTGTAAACTATATGAATTTGATATCCATATAATCTATATATCTCATTTCTAATCCATCTAAACTTGGAGTTTTCGTTGGTCGTTTTGATTCGGAAGATTGCTCAAAACCAATCATCAACTATTGGATTTGGAGATTGCGGCTGAGATGCTCATGAAATTCACACAGATTCTCCGTCTATTCTTCTGCTTCTGTGGGAGGTGGGTAGTAACACTGGTTATGGCTGACATACGGCGAACTAGTTGATAGACGGTGATCGGTAGGCAATCCATGTACCAAATAAAGTTGATAAGCTTGATAAGTAGTGAATGCCAGGATAGGTACCACACAATTGATAAGTACTGAATCCCAATTGATATCCAGTTGATCCCAAGAGGCGAAGTTCACCTTCCATTCAACTTCGAATTTTCCACGAATTTCGACGGAAATCTCCTCTTTCTTCTTTTCCAAATCCCTGATCTCTTCATTGCAATGTTCCAGCTCCTGTTTTTTAACGAAAAAAAATCAGGGGATTTTCCACCCCGGGGTTTTTCTGCACCTTGGAGTTTTTTTCAAACAAATGTTGGAGTCACCTCGGTTTAAACAGGTCTACAACTCTTTGAAAATTACCCCAATTTCTAGTGAACAATGGCATGTATCTTCCAATAGTAGGGGAAAACGAAACATACAGTTACCACTATACACTGAACCATGCTTATGGGAGAAAGTGTCGACCTTAGTAACCTTTCATTCCGTCACCAGGGCCACAAGTTGAATCAGGATCAACTTGTTAACTCCTAAGAGTTGGTCACTAGTGCAACATTCATTGCCACAGGAAAAACGAACAGGGTTGAACAGGGTGACAAACGAATGATATCTGTATTGAATTTGTCTTTGGTGAAATTCGGACATGTTTTCTTTATCCAAGAAAAAAACATTGGCCACACATTCTGGGCCAATCAAACAAATACTTCGCCGTGCCGTGGAGAAATCATGAAACATCTGAAATTGACGAAAAAGCAACTCGCTACACTAAACTACCCACATTGAGATGAGCTTGTGCTTGAGGTCGCAACAAAAATTCACCAGTTCATAACATGCCACCATGAAATACAAGGAGATTTTTGGGCCCTTTTTTTTCGGTTTGGCCTTTCAAAAGGAATCTTGTTAGTCAATACTCTTGTCCAGTTACAATCCATTTGAGCTACGGCAACAACACCCTGACATGACATGAACCGTGAAATCCTGATTCATTCATGATCCCTATAATGGCTTATTGTTATAGTCCTTGTATAACTGGGCAGTATAACCCCCTGTATACAACAAAATAACCACAGCTTGGTAACTGCTCATTTTCATCGAAGTTTGGAGACTCTAAATCTTCCACCTGTCTGGTATATTTATGTGGTATGTGACGGTATGTAGTGGTATACTGGTACACTGCCAATGAGTTTTCAGTTTTTCACTTTATGCTACCTACCACGAAGTTTGTGGAATGGTTCGGCCCGGGGAGAGAGTTGCTTGCCTTCAAAATCTTTTGCCTTCGGCTCTGAGCATGTCCTCAAAAAAGACGTGGCCACAACTTCGAACAGGAAAATCAAGACAGAACTTCTTAACAAGGATCCCTAAGGATCCCTAAGGTAATTTTTGAGGCTCTACGAATAAATGGATACAAACATCATTTATTACCTTATCATTATCTATTAAAATCCAACTGTTTCACCTTCGGTACAGTAGGTGCATTTTGTGCGCATCAACAAAATCCTGTGAGGTTTCAAACACTTTCTTCAGATTCTGGCACATAAATACTTATATATATATACTTTCAAACAAGGTAGGAGATGGTGGAAAAAACTGTGTCTTTTTGAGTTTCTTGGATCCTACTGACAAGGGTATACCAACAGGAATGCAAGGTACCAACCAAAAAAATGCTTTCAGAATCTCTGGCATAAAGAAAAAACCAAGGAGCCTTAGGATATAAATTTCGTGGGTAGGGTAGAAGCTAGTGTGGCCGCCATCCCAAATCTAAAAAAGGACAAACACATTTCAACTGCTGCTTTTTCCTTCTTTTGATTTTTGCGCGTTTCGGCATGCATGTCTCCAAAGTCTTGTTTTTTTTCCCGTGTCACTAAAGCAGCACTTCTGATCAAGCTGGAATCTGAGTTCATGGCCGATTTGCCGGGCAATGTTCTCCAAGTCCTTTTGATAGCCTGTGAATCTTTTTGGGCAAGTCCTACTGCTGATGGCTCCAACGTCTTGAAAGCCGAAGGAAGATTCCCTATATTGACAAAGGTGGATTTTCCTCCAATCGAAGGTAGGAGACTCAGCCAAACATGGTGGACAGTATTATCCAGTTATCACTTGAGGGTAAAAAGCTCTGGTTGGTCGGCTCATTCAACGGGGGGAAACCTACTTCCATTTAATAGGGAATTACTTCAATCGACAATAGGAATCTCTTAAAGAACCAAACCAACAATAAGATTCCCAGGGCAAGTTTTGAAGTCACATGTTCAGGCCTGTTGCATGATGGCCTGATTCACTGGCTCTGAACACAGAATCCTGAGAGGTGCTTAAAATCCAGTTACACCTCATCCGGAACATATAGCAACATAGTAGCAACCCATCGGATATCCAAACAGCCCCAACAGCAATGAAACAACATTCATCATCCCCAACTTGGTTCGGAATGTTGTATCTCATCTGAATCTTTACCTTTCATCCCCGGATCCAAAAAACGGCCCTAGAGTCCACCACCCCGGCGTCGTATTGAAACGTGGAAAATCCGCTGAAGGCCTTGAACTGCTTTGAGATACTTGGCTTCTTGTCCTTCGCAATCCACACACATGCTGGAAATAGATGGAAAGCATGACTGTAACCAGTCCTTTTGGGGGGGGTCAATGATAAGCCGATTCTCGTCATCCAACTTTCAGCAAAATGAATGCCCCCAAACCTGCAGAATTTTTCCCTGGAAGTTCTGAATATATGTGAATCTCAACTGAATCTCCGAAGCTTGTTCCCATGTTCTGATCTAAGAATTCAAGTTCTTGAAATGCAATCGGCAAAGGATCCGCTTCGCAACCCCAACCCGGCTTTCCACGAAAACAGTCCTTTCAATTCGCTTTGTACTTGTTGCATCTGCTGCAACTCAGCCTGCACCTTTGATTTTGCTGGATTTTCCGTTGGATTTTTGTTACCCTGATATCTTCATTAATCCTTAATTAAACCCGCAGATTCAACCACGGATTTACCAGCTTGGTGCTATAGATGGAAGGTAGGGGCTGTTCCCAGGGAAATTTGTATCACACAGAGTGGTGTGAAACACGCGGATTTCAGGAAAGGCTGATTTCAATCCACAAAAATTGTGGCTTTTTTGAGACTCAAGTTGCATTGACCAAGAAAAAAACACAGCTCCAGTGACATCTAAATGTCATATCTAATCTTTCTCATCTTCCGGTCTTCTTTCGGATTCATTCTGAATTGGAATAAACAAGAACTCCCTAATTCCGAAATCTCATTCCTCTAAAAAAACAAGCACTAGGTACTCCAACAAAACCTGACTTTCATAACGCATTTGAGATTATCATCAATGATACGAAGGAACCACTCCAAGGAAAACATACTATGTGAAACTGGCTCTGGTTGGTGGTTTCAACCCATCTGAAAAAATATTGGTCAAATTGGAAATCTTCCCCAAATAAGGGATGAAAATAAAAAGTATTTGAAACCACCAACTAGGGCTGTAATTGATGATGTTCATCTGGGATCACATCATCTTGAAAGGTCAAAAAAAATTGCGAAGACGAGGAAGGTGACTTTGTTTAATCGCCAAGGTCACCCAGGTCACCCAGCCGTCATGAACCAACGGTCACGGTTTGAGTAAAGGATGGCAGAAAACATCCCAGGGGCGTTTAGTATTTGCCACTTTATTCCTACTTAAGAAAAACAACAGGCTTTTTTTGCTTTTTTGGCTGGATAACGAAAAACTAAGTTCACGGTAATGTGTCAGATTTTCAGACCAAAAAATCCTTCTTGTTTAGATTGGACAGTGGCAAATTAAGGTGAACAAGGGATTCCCTACAAAAAATGTAATAATCCTGGTGGTGACTGCTGCTGGGTGGGGGCTTACACGTCAAACACTCCCAGATTGACCTGTGCCATTCGCTTGGCAAAGGCATCGTTGACGTCGATGTCGGACATGCGGCTAACGGCATTCTGGAGGGAGCAGTGCAACATGCTGAGTATCGAATGGATCTGTGGGGTGGCTGATGGAAACATGTGATCACCACCAAGTTGGAGGGGGGGACCTCCCCCATATGTAACTTACACTATAGGGGTATACATTTCATTCATCTATTTTGGGTGGTATGGCCCCCTCCCAGGATGCCAGTGGCAAATGAAGACCTGGTGCTCACTGTTACTGGGAGGGGGCCACCCCACACCTAATATGTATATATATATATATATACCCGCAGACCGGGACGTTCGCCGACCCTGAAACACACCCCTTGCGCGGTTTCGGTCCTTTTTGCCGGGGCCGTGTTTTGGCGTTTGGGCTTTTTTTGCTGGACAAAGTGCTACGGAATGGACTGCTTCGGTACATACTTTACACATGCCCAAACATGTAATGTAACCCGTGTTTAAGGTGCTACGGAATGGACTGCTTCTCTTCACACGCGTTGCTTTCGGTCACAGCGTTGGCGGCGGATACTTTAGCAGGTTGATTCCGGTTGATGATGTAGATAAGTTGATTCCTGATGCCCTGGATTGGCTTGATTCTGAGTTGCAAGAAGAAAAATCTTCTTGAAACACCCAAAAAAAATCTAACGAAGGTGCACAAGTCAAAAAAGGCCTTGAAACACCGTACTGTCGAGTCGGCGAACGTCCCGGTTTGCGCGTATATATATATATATATATTATGTATAATTTCATCTAGGATACTGCCTATACACAACTTGCAGCTTCCGAAAAATATGGATATGACATCATAGTCATCATCGGACACCTTCACAGTGACTGATCCATGGACTCCTGCTTGTTGACACAGTGGATGTGACTAAGACCCACATCTTGCATAGATGATCATCTGACATGTATCAGGAAATACGATGAGATAGAGTCAGAGAGCAGCCTCAACCATGAACCTACGTGATCCAAGAAGGAGCCACAAATACAAGTCTACTCATGGGAACATCCTGAAGATGTGTAATCCATGGGACACTGCTGATGATCAAATCCTCGACCATCTGCGATACTTCATGCAGCCTAAGAAAACTTCCCCCATTTCTTCCACGACTTTGTCGACATATATCCTCAACCTCAAAAAACATACGATTCACGTCGCGAAAGTTTTCTACATCTCTGGTTTTGCCCTCTCATTTTGGACGGTGATAATACTTGGTATCCAATTCATCTGCTCGAAAAACACACACCAGTCCGAAACAAAACGAAAGGGTACAACCCCCTACAAAACATGCCTTCCTTTTCCAGATAGAAAAAAACTCCGGTACGCATCCTAACGGCCTGCCCGTTAACAACATCCCATCCTCCATGTTGAGGTCTCAACGCCAAGGCGATACCCCGAAACAGCGCGGCGACGATAAAAAGTGAACCCGGGGTAGATGGAGATGATGGAAACTCTCCGGTGGTAACAACCTTTAGTAAGACCCACTTTCATTGTTGCTTTTGTATTTTAATAACGGTATGACTGCATGATAATGGAATCACTGTAGACGATCTGCTTCTTCACATGATGACATGTTTGCGATTTTACGATCAACAGCTTTATGTTTGTGTGATCCACTTTGTGCAAGAGGGTTCAATGGTGGCTTGAGCAAACTCCAAGATTCAAATAGCACTTGTCTTGTTTCACCTTGTTTCACAGGTACTGGCAAGACCTCATGAAATGACGCACGAAGATTCACAATTTGTACTGAGATGTAATGAATGAGGTTCTAGTGTGGATTCATCCCTTTCGAAAGGGGTTATGCCAGGAAATTTTCAGTCTTGTCACTTTACATGACCTGTCCTTTTTGAGTTTACTAAAGTGAGAAATATCTTATTCTGACGATGAAAAGAGGGATTCCATCAAAAAGTGACCACTCTTGCAACACCTAAGAGGGTTATGTTGGTCCTCCGGAGGGTACAGGCAGGTACATCAAATGACTTAATGATAAACGAAGATCTTAACACAAGCCCAACAATGTTCAGCAAAATCGTCATAAACAAGTTTCAAAACTGCTTGTTTGCGAAGAATGAACGAACACTTTCGGTTTTTTGAACGGAGCAATTACCCAAATACAAGTCACTAGTCACCAAAAATCTCTCCTGACAAAGCTTGATATCATGACATGTCCGCAGTTGCTCCCTGAATTACAGACTCGACAGATTTTTCTTTTGTCCTGCCTCTGTCTTTTCATGACTCGGCGTGATATTTGGATGAGTTTTTTCCTTGAAGGTGCATATCACGAGACACCAGTTGTGAGGAACTTGGGACCTATGGAACTGTTGTTCATAAAAGATTAGTTGACGATTTGCCATTGCTCTTTGCGTTCTTTTATTATAGGAACTCAAATTTTCCCCCCGAAAAAAAGGGGCTAGTGATGCAATTGCCGCAGCTTTTTTCGAGCCCATGGGTCCAACGTACAGCTTGGTGCTTTGGACAGCTCAAATCAGCATGTTTCCTCAGAATCACAAATGATGGCATTTTGAAGGGGTAAACAGTTGATGGCAATCAGTGGCAAAAAATGAGAGACTGGCAGCCTTTGGTGCAACATGTTTGGATCCAGTGTCGAGTGAAGGTATTGAAATAAAATGTGAGGGTTTTCTGTGATACGATACCACATGAGACACCCCAAAAAATACATCATGGCAACAAGATCCAAACATGTACCATCCCCGAAAACTAATGGAAAATCCCCCCTTTTGAAGATGTATTTCCTGTTGAACATCCGCATGTCTTCCAATGTCATGTGACTTTTCAGGGGTGTATGTTTCATTGAAATGGGTGGCAGCAACCTTAAACACAAACTATATAGTTATTTTCAAGGCATCCGCCTCGTGGAACTGTGGTCAAAAAAAGGCCAAGTGAAACGATTCATAGAAACGACCAACAAAACATCATAGGAAATGAAAGGTAACCCCCCCCCCCAAAAAAAAAAGCCACACCTCCCCCCAGAAATGCCACAAATTAAGGGTATAGTAAGGGATGATGCTTAATATTGCTTAAGTACGAGTAAGAATCCCTTAAGAATCCCACAATTTTCACCTCATCCACCTAGGGTCCCGGGGCCCCCAGCAGTCATCCACATCCACCGTGTTGGCGTCCAACGTTGCCTTCTTGGCTGCCGTGGCCTGAGAATCTTTGGGGGAAAACCTTGGGGGTTTGAGAGTTGGAAGTCCCCTTTTTTTTGAGAAAAAAAAGGCGAAAAAACCCATCATTTTTTACACTCCCTCTGAAACTGGCAGTTTGCACCTGAAAATGGATGGTTGCTTTTTGATGCTTTTTGGGATGGCCTATTTTCACAGACTATGTTAGTTTCGAGGAGTGTATTCATTTTAATTCCTTTTTCCAACTTTTGAGGCACCCATCGTCCCATCAGGAACCTCGGCGGCATCCGCATCAGCCTTGCGCTTTTTTTCCGCCATGTCCTGCTGGTTGTTGACGGAAATCACATGGGATGATTCGATTGACGAGGAAGATGAGATGAAATTAATAGGTGATCATTCACAAACATGGATGGAAATCAGTTGCGTATGAAATGAATATGAACATGTAACATGGTCATTCACCCACTTGAAATGAAGGAGAGATTCTCAGAATAAACTCTTGTCACTACCTTTGCTTGGTAAGAATATAGGGATACACTCCGAATAGCTACTGTAAAAGAACTTTGCACTGGAATAGACGTTTGTTTAAGCAGGGTATACTGGGAATTTACTAGGGATATCCTGGAAACAACTTTGTATACACAAATAGAAGTGTACAATATGTACTCATGTCAACATACTCCAGGTATACTTGAGGTATAGCAGGGATTGGTCATGGTGAAAAAAAAAACTATCCAACCTGCCAACAATGGTCATAGGAACGACACCGTATGAATTCATGGCTCACAATCCACTAGCACAGCGAAATTCATTGGAACCTAGACCACGACACCATGGCACTTGTGGGCGGAGTGTTTTTTCTCAAAATCGACTATTTCAGTAGAAGTGAGTAAAGTGAAACTTCAAAAAAAACTGAGGATTCCCCAACGTCTCTTGTGGTTGAATTTCTGATGCATGGAGTCGACAAAAAATCATGTAACGCATTCCCGAAATCAAGAGGTTCACCCTCTTGGAATGTGGAATGACAACCTTTCATGTCGGATTATTTTTACGCGACTATATACTGCCTTTTTTTTTTTCGGAGGTAACCCCCAGAAACCCTCTTTAATGGATGGAGAGTGGTCGGTTGCTCATAAGATGACATAACAATTCTACCACCCTAATCAAACAGCCGCCACAAGTCCTCATAATTTCTTAGCTTATCATTAAAGAAATCCTCATCCAAACCAAAAAGACACACTTGGCCTTGGCTGCTTCTTCTCCAGCACCAGCACCTGCTTCTACCTGGTTGCCAGGGCTTTAGGTTGAAATGTTCACCGCACAGTACCAAGTACCACTAGAAATTGAATGGTTTGAAATTGAAAGAAACAGTTTTTTTTCGTCCGGGAGGCGCAACATGGCTTCAGGTCTCAATGATTTGCATAATATGGTACATGTCTGAGGTTAGTCGCATGTGTTACATGTGTTTTACTATTTTTTATTCCAGGCACGAATTAATGAATTGGTGCTTTGGGGTGGCTAATCTTAATCTTCAGATTTTCTTCCTGAGTGAATTTGCTCAATTTTTGGGGGGAGAGTTCACGTCTCCAACAAAAACCATTCAAAAGGCACCCCGAAACATTCCACTATGATTTGTGGTGTATTTTTTCTCAATCTTTTTCCCACCCAATTCAAACATATCGTCAGATGGGAATCATTTCCTTAAGGATCAGGGTGAAAATTAGAAAAAAAGAGTCATTCGATAACCGCTTCCGAACAGAAATCTGGTGGTGAGATCCGTTGTTCCAAATGTCTTTGTTGCTTCCAACAAAACAATTCGGTGCTTAGTTTCTACACTTTCTGGGTTGAACTTTCTGGGTATCTTCTGGGGAAAATCCGATGGCACCATTCAAAGCCTTTTTCGGGAAGCACCTTGAACCCTCCAGGATACAACTGCTCATCCAAATCGGGCTCCTGAAAATGACATTCGGCTTACATACTTGGAAAAAAATGGCCCGTAGATACTGACGACGTGAAAAGTTTCAACATAGATTTGTGACAGAGTTTCACTTTTGATGGAATAGATAACTTTAAAAGTGTTCCGATAATTTGGAATTTGGAACCTGGTGAGCTTTGGATCAACGACTTTCATAAAATGTCTTAGTGTAAAGGCATGTCCTCATGCAATTCAAATGATGTTCCCCTTTTTTTCCGGACTTTCAAAGGCTCAGCAAAACGATCTAATCTATCATGGGAAGCCACCATTTATTGCAGACAGGTGGTATAGTTGATCCTGAAAAAGAATAATAAGACAATGATGATGAAGAAGAAGACAATGGTGACAACGATGACGACGACGAGGATGGGGCATGATCATAACAAACAAAAACCGACAAATCTTCAGTTCCCGTCCTCGCGAATCACGAGATTGATGGACCACCCTTGTCCTTCATCTTCAACCTACCACAAGTCAGTCGTGGGTTCTTGTCATAGAAAGCAACGAACCAAAAAAGGGGTGATACATGGGACCCACTGAGCTAAACCAACATTTGACATTTGATCCTCATTCTGGGCTTTTAGCTGGTGCATGTTTGGTGCAAACAAGTGATATAGTAGCCATTTATGGAGGGATGACAAGGGCCACGTCACCCGTCCCATCACCCACGTTTGCTTCCTCACCTGCAATAAGGAGCCGCTGCTCAATCCCCATTGAGTCAGCGACCACTCGGGATGTAAACCCTCCTGGTATTGAAGCTGGAAGAGAAAAACAGGGTACTTGGTAGGGACTCGATATATGGTGTATGTTTTTGGATATATCATATATCAATATATATCACATGTACCATGGGGATGCCTTAAAGACACCTAACTTAAACGATGTTAGTTTCCTACAAAAAATCCAACTCATGAACGGGATGTCAAGGGGAACTCCAAAGATCGGACACTAACAACTCGCCCCTGAAATCAACGTTTTGCAAGATGAAATTTCCTTCGGGATGGCCTATTTTCAGGGGCTATGTTACTTTGCAGGGCGTGTGTATCTGCACAAATATGGTCGCCAACCTGCTGGTGGAACGGACAATTCGCATCCTAAAGTCTTAAATCAAACATGTAAGAAGTTGACCCTTAAAAACCCGAATGGTTTAGGGATTCATCGGTTAAGGGTTATATATAATAACTTGACTTTTTTTTGCGGTGATTCAACCTTCATAACCCTGAACCCCCTACAAAAAATGGGACAAAATCGCCTCAAAAGCTCGTTGAAAATCCCCTCAAAGCTCCAACTCCAGGTTGATTTGACTTGGCTCCTCTTCTGCCTCTTCACCAGGCTCAGGATACCTGGAAAAGGTGACAGAAACAACCAGAAAAAACACGTTTTTTTTTGTGGGTTTCAAACCACAAATAACAGGTTTTTTGATGGAAGGAACAACAAAAAATCCATCAACTTTGCTCAAATTTCCGCTTATCTAAGTTTTGACTTTTTGTTTATATACCTATCCACCCCTGGTGAGGCGTCCATTCTTGTTTTTTTGTCAAATCTTCCTCCCAAGAAGGCAACTTTTATTTGTGGTTGATCTTTGAATGATGGAGTTGTTATGTTTCATCCTTAGAATGTTAAACAAGCAGGCCACCCATCTAAAAAGCTATGATTCAAGTGGGAACTGTTCCAACTTGGAGGGTTGAAGATAAACATACTATTGAACCGTCCTCACCCTAAGGGGGGGGGGGTATAATTAGAATCCCCCAAATTTTGCAACTGCACCATGTGTTTGCTCGACCCCTTGACTCCCGAGCACAGGGAGTAACCCTGGAAAAATGGGAGACTTGGGAGACTTTTGCATTTCTTTTTGGGTGGACTTTTATGGACGAAATTGCTGCTAGTTTTAGGGAAGGTAGATTTTGAAACTGACATTTTGCAGTTGCGGATGACCTCTGAAAACACCACCCCTTTGACAAAGACCCTATTCTTCAGCAACCTTGCGTCCAGACTCCACTATACTTCAAAATCACTAATTGAATTGCAGATTGTTTGGATGATTTCATTTCTTTTTTGGGGAGATAGATTCATTGAATAGTTGGGGGGAATTGAAACATGAAAGAACCAATCATCGCTCTAAACTACATGATTTGACTGAGGATACTAGGGGGGGTATAGTTGGATTTACCTAAACTACCGGCTTACAGTCGTGGCCACTAAGGATGCCTAAGGGACCTTATATTGGATTACAGTGATTACAGTACACGACATGCAAAAATGTCACGTTGAGTTGCTGATTTCAAATGCTATCAGGTGCTCCTTTTTGTAAGGTCCACTCAAATTGCGCCAGGAGAAGTGGCCCAAAAATAACCCAACCATATCTTATGTTAGGAAAACCACATACATTATTTCACTCCCAACTTCCTGATTTTCCGCAACTTTTCTGCCCAGCTGCTCAGGATCAAAAATACAAGAACCATTGGCATAGAGTGCAGGTTTGTGGGCACCCAACTGGCCCTGGATGCAGCCCTGGCGGAGTTCCCTGGAAAAACCTAACCAAACTCAGGTTGAATAAAAAACCCAACAAAAATAACACTTAACACCTTAACAGCTGCTTCTCCACATTTTGGACACTTGAACTTATGACATTTAGCTTTGATTCGCAGTTTCTTTGCCAGGATTTTTTCTTGGCATTTTGGTGTTTGGTAGGCGGTCTCAGCTCAAAAAACAAACAACTCGACCTTTCCCAAATAGCCATGCAGCTCTGGTGGGTCAGAAGTCATATTCGGATAAACATCCCAATCCTTAAAGGACCTGTTTTGGAGAAAAAGAGATGGCTTATAGAAATCCATAGCATCAACATTCAAAGGGCATCTATCTAAAATTTATTCTGGGCAAATGATACAAATCATATTTCACAAAAACATGAATTGAACTTGAGGTGATTTTCAGAGGATTTCTCACAGTCACTAAACTACCCTCCCTTCAATCACAAAAAGGTCACACCTGTGACATTTCCATCCTGTTTATTCTTAAGCATCCATCCCGATCCCCTTCCCACAAAATCTATTCTCCACCCTTCCATGGCGGTTGCAAACCCCCGAAATAGGCCAAGTTGTAGGGGACACATTTCGTGAAACGACAAAAACCCTTCCGTCTTCTGACTGACTGCAACTCCCATAACATCCATGGGACTGGTATATTTTCCTAGATTTGGTTGAAATTTATGATTTATGGTAAATGTAGGTAAATATACCAGTCCCATGGATGATGCTATGGGACTGGTTTTTTGAGAGATGCCTTGGCTAAGGATGAAATCTTACATTCCTCCATACTCTTCAAGGCCACTCGAGCAGTTCGGGAGCCACAAACCTCAGGTCGTGAGCTGGAAAAAGGTCATTTTCCTCAAGAAAAGATGTTCATCTGGTTGCTGGTTGAACCAACCCATCGGAAAAATATTAGTCAGTCAAAATGGGTTCATCTTCCCCAATTTTCGGGGTGAAGAAAAAAACAACTTGAAACCACCAACCAGTCATGTTAGGTATCATACTATGTGAAATCTATCCGGGAATAACCACCTCAAAACTGAATATTGGTAATTCACAAACCCCCGGACTCAGTTGAAATATTGCGCTGTGTGAAGCACCAGGGTGACCTGTGACCATCCATCATCACCAAGCGAAAAGGTCAACGACCATCCGACAACCACTGAACTGCCGTGGTGTTTTTCGAATCCAGCCAAGCGGCAAAGCAATCAGGATTTGGCGTATGCAATGAACCTCAAGGTGTGTTTTTACGAACCAAATCTTGCAAAACAGGAAGATAATTGGAGAGAATTAAGATAATCTCCCAAAAAGAAGGACCCCATGAACAACAGATATCAGAACAACTATAGTTAGTATAATCTTTATTGGCCTATTTATCATTATTGACTTCATTCTGACAGAGCTTTTGAAAGAAACGTCTCATTTTTTTTTGGGGTGAATTTAGCCCTTGAAAACAAAGATCACTTGGGTGGGGTGGAGATGTTTCAGGAACTCGTCAAGGGTTTTATGACCTAGCCGCTTGCAGTTTACTGACGAATTTCAGGATCAAACTTTCGGGTCCACAAACAGTTGTGAATTCAATGAAGTATATTAAATTATATATAGGTCAAACTTCAATCTTTTTGCGAATTTATTGCACTTCCGAACGAGATGAAATAAGTTTGGCAGATACTTGTGGGTTATGTCGCTTCTCACTTTAAATTCCAAGCTACAAAACATATAGTCGTTGTGTGTCTCAAGAATATCCAGGATCTCTACATAAATTAATCCAATGTCTATTAGTAGCACAATGGACCTTGCAATGAAAACCTGCTCAGAGCATCACCCTCTATACTAAGCGGAAAGTATACGCATGGCTGCCAGTAGCACTTTTGAAATTGCTCTGCTACCCATACATCTAGGCTTTCTTAACCCTACTTGTCAATCACTTAGAATGTCTGATTTAGTGATCCTCCAAGCAAAGTGATGGCACTATGTGTTTAATCCTTCTTGATCTCAGGACGTACCGCAGTTTACCGACATTTCCCGTATCGAGACACTCGGCTGCAAGATCTTCTTCCGCGAAGGTTCGGGAAAACGAACCCAAACGGTTCGAGCCTTTGGAAGCTGAAGATGTAGGCTGTTTTGGAGGCACTTTTATGCTGGGAGATGTGGTACTATAAATATACTACATGAATACATGTGTGCAATTGGGCAAACGATGCATACATGTAAATAAATATATCATAAACATGTATATTATATATATATTGGCACAGTACATGTGTCCATGTCATATACGTTCTACCTAAATGTCCATGTTATTGTGTATCATATATGTATACTCATATCCAAAAGGTATCACAAATATGTGTATATATCTAAACATTAAATATACTAGACATGTCTTTGATTGTCTTTGCGAGTCTGTTACGTACCGGCATGTAAAACTCATCAGTTTTCAGTCAGCAAAAGATCCCATCATGGCATTCAGTTAAGCGATGTTAAGCGGGTTTCACCACTTTTCCATTCACAAATTGTATTTTGACTCAACAACATGCAGTATACACCCGCAAAACCTAACATGGATACCCCGAAATGATGACTCCTTTCAAAAAACGACCATTTTAGGGCAAATTCCACCCATTTCCAGCATCTCTTCGCAGCCACGAACCTTGCCCTCCTTCATGTTCTTGTCAAGATTCTGCAGCCTAGGAGGCTGCAAAAGTCCATAAATGCCACACTCCGAATTGGTGGAAAAAAAAAGTGATTTACGATGGTAGAAAATTAAATTCAATCACCTTTAACAAAGAAAATAATGGGTGGTTGAAGTTGCAGTTTCGTTTATTCAATCTGGAAGTAAATTCATCAGGAAATATCATAGAGAAATAACTATAGACTGTAGTCGCTTGTCGATTTCAACCCATTTGAAACATATGCCGATCATCCAGAAGTCAATGGTAATTCACTTCATTTCTGCGGTCTCCGGAAGAAGACAAGTTGCTACCTCACAACACATTCAACTACTTGGTCGTTGGTTCAAGAACCCAATTTGAAAAAATAAATGCTTGTGAAATTGGGAATCACCTCCCCTCCAAGCTTAAGAAGCATCAAACACATCTACACATCTTTTAAGACCATCACCTAGGATACCGCGACCACTCGTTTTCCTGCTAAAAAATGGGTAGTTTGTTTAAGCACTCGACCTTGGTAGGACAAAACTGGTGAATCCTACCTTTAACTTTTTCTTTTGAAACTAGACCCCCCCAAAAACCTAAGATGGCTAGTTGGAAAATCACAATTTTAATAGGAGATGTATCTTCAAATGGTTGGTTTTTCCATTGTCATGTTAGTCTTCAGGGTGTTTGATATCGCCAAAGGAAATGGGAAGCTGTTTTTTCAACCAACCAGCCGGGGTTTCTTACATGGCTCAAATAGATGCCAAAGCTTCAAATTGTACTTCTCACCCCAAGAGGTTTTGAAGCCGCAACGCGAAGTTTGCTTCCCCGTCAATGTTATGCTCTTGCTGTTATCATCATTGTTATCATTGCCATCATCATTATGTTGTTGTTGTTGTTGTTGTTGTTGTTGTTGTTGTTGTTGTTGTTGTTGTTGTTGTTGTGGTTGTTCCAAAGACTTTTTGTTAACTGACACTGTTACACTCCCCCCGGAACATGTTTTCATACCTCCAAGTTGAAAGGTGCACCCATTCCAACCCAACTCACCAAGTGAAACAGGGTGTAACATGGGTAGACAGCAGGGTAGGCACTACCCAAACGTACTCTGAAAATGTTTCAGAAATTTCAAAGACTTGATACTCAAAGCATGAGGATCAATATGGCATTGTTGGATATTTACCATCATGAGCCAAACATGTTTTGGTTTCACAAAAAAAACGGCGTAGCCAAAAAAAACAACACCATCGCTTCCACTTCCTTTCTCCGCTCAGCTTTCCCAACACATGAAGTAGCTGGACCACCTCCAATCCTAGCAGAGTTCATCAGATTGTCCCATGGTTTTGGAAGTTTTGCTTCGACAAGTGGGGAACCTCCATCTACTGTAGCTGGTGCTTGAAGGATCGGAACTTCTTGATGCGATAATTCTCCAACTGGATAAGCTCGGCTCCAGCGGGTTTATGAAGATGCCATGTCCACATACTTTTAAAGGTGGATTCCACATGAATTGCAGGTCCGAAAATTAGAGTGAAACCTCAACATAGCTTTTATTTTTGGTAAAGGAAACACTCATCTCCAAACCATGAATTTGTCTTTGTTCCATGTCAGTTTTTGGAAGGAAAATTAGATCAATCAGCAGGTTTTTATCATCCAAACCCACTGAAAAAACTGATCAAACAAAACATCTCCAAAGCCTTGGATCAAAACCATTTTTTCCAGGCAACACTTTCCCCGTGACCTGCAACAATGGCGTTGGTACTTGCCTCAGATTCCGGTGAAAACCGTCACCCCGAAAGTGGAAAATGACCCCTATATAGTTAGGTGGTTTTTCACTAACCCATCTGAAAGAATATGATCGTCAAATTGGATCATGAAACCCCAGGGATGGAAATTCCTCCCAAATCTTTGAGTTGCCACCACCTGGGAACCCATGGACTTCACTTTGGGAAGTATTTATTCCATTTTCCACCTTCAATCATCGATTTCGAAGCTGGTGAATTCAACTCTTAACCGTGGCCCATTGAAAGAAGATGCAAGAACCATGATGTCCCACATCCTATCACGAACAATACCTTGACTCAACGACCAAAAATGGCAGATTGAATTCATCGGAAATGGATGGAGGAACATTTCTTGTTTGAAAGATTCTGATTCACGACGAAATCCAGGTCACAAGTAGCAATATATATGTTCCCCCTGTTCAATCGTTGACATACCGTTGTTTTCTCCACCAAATCCTGCAGCTGATGCAATAAACATCCCGGAAATCATAGTGTTTTAATATGCTTTCACCATCCCAACTGCAGGAAAATGATGATCTCATTCGTTGCCTGGTTATCTCAGCCCCTCACCACAGCAGGAATGATGGAGCCAGCAATAGACTGAGCATCCTGAAGAGCCCAAGCCAGAAGACGCATCTCCCCAAAACATGCCCCAAAATTCGCAAGAAACACATGACATCCACATGAGTGAGTGTAAGTCCCTTTGTTGAAGAAACAAAAATTAATGGTTCCACTCATCAAATTTCTCAAAAAAAACGATTCTGAAACACCTTTTGGAGTTTTCATGAAACTCTCATCATCAAAAAACACCAAAATTTCTCGCAATTCCCCACCACATCGAGCATCGGACCCAACGTGACAACCTCCCAATGCCTCAGGTGTTCCGACTTTGATGAATCGAATGAGGATCCCAACGGGGTGGATCCCAACGATTTACCATGGAAATAGCATGAAATACTTGTTGGTTTTTCAGGTTTACTGGGGGATTCTCAACAGCAATTTCATAGTCCTATTACTAGGATATACTATATATATATACTATACTTTGACTAGGTTTATTAATACTAGGGTTTTTCATAATTCTTAATTTCAACTTGGTTTAGTATAGTATACTCTATATACTATATGTCCCAGAAAACTAAAACAGGATTTGTCCCCTTGCTCAGGTGAAGCATCACACGCAAAAGTGATACGGTTTCATCATTCAAAAAACACCCATCCGGTCTCCACAGTTTCATTGTGTGAAAAAAGAAATTGGTATCTACTATCTAGGTGATTCCAGGTGAGAATCAACTTAGAGACGAAAACACAATGGTTCAAATGGTTGAAGTTCATTCATTCGGCATGAAATTGTACCAAACAACATTTTCAAATTCTTCAAAAAACTCAGAAAATTTCCTGAAATGGTCCTGTGCCAGGATTCACCTATTATATTCATAGCCACCTCTTTGAAGGTGGTTGAAACTTCATTGTTCGGCTTCAGTCCTACACTCCAGTAATTTTGATGGCAGGAATGCGAATTTCGTGACATTTTCCAGTCATGCAGCCCTTGACAAGAGGGTACTCAGGTGTTAATGATTCTCCCGGAAGTTGGAGATGACTTCAAAGCTCATCCCTAGGTCCGTCGTCCCCTCTTCCGATGCGGTCCATTGGTTCTGTGACCAGATTTTGCCATTCAAAACTGGGAATTGGAATGCCAATCAACAATGAACAGCTCGAGGAACGGTGACTGAAGCTCACTTGTTAAACTGTTGGATGATTCTTTTTGGTATTTCAAACTTCAAAAACTTGGGTGTGAAGTTGTAAGCTCAATCTACTTATCTTTGAGGCTTCTGTGATGATGTTGTTTTGTGACCCCTTCCGGAATTAGCCTGTATAAATTGTACTAAGGAGTGTGTCACCGTTGATTTTGTCCGTCTAAGTTGCGATAGTTCTGCATTCGCAAATTGGCTGCACAATGGACAAAATCCATAGCCACCGGATCGTCCTGATCAATGAGAGATTGGGCCATGAATTTTATCAGGATAGTGGGAGGAATATCATCATCATCATCATCAGAACTTCTGGGAAAGTGAAGGGAACTTCAACATGATTGATCGAAGGAAGTTTAAATAGAAACTTCCGACAATATGGACAGTTGAAAAGCAGAGTAGAGTAGTCAAGTCAGCAGAAAGAAGATGCAATAGCGCGAAAGTCAGAAGAAAGAAGATACATCTGCGCCAAATGTTAGAGAAGTCGCGAAATGCTGTGTTTTTTCAATGATTCGTGTGTCGGGTCAGTCGAAAAGTAGGCCGGTTAAAGCGGCGGGTGCGGAGGTAGCTGCTCAAAGGAGAAATCAAAAATTGCACGCCGCTGTGGCGAAAAGCACATTTTGAAGTGAAAATGTACAAAACATGACGTGTCCGGACCACTTTTGTAAGTTCAGATGTTAAAAAAATGCACGCGCCTGTGGCGAAAAGCACATTCTGAAGTCAAAATGTACAAAACATGACGTGTCCGGACCACTTTTGTAAGTTCAGGTGTTGCAAAATTGTACGACCATGTGGCGAAAAGCACATTTGGAAGTGAAAATGTTAAAAAACTGAGCGAAAATGTACAAAACACGTCAGTTTCGGAGAAATTTTTGAGGTTATGATGTCGACAAATTAGTCAGGTAGTAAGTTAGTCAGTTAGTCAATCAGTCAGTGAGTCATTTGGTCAGTTAGCTAGTTAGTTAGTTAGTTAGTCAGTCAGTTAGTCAATTAGTCAGTTAGTCAGTTAGCTAGTTAGTCAACT
>DF240985.1:94965-137921 GCA_000507305.1 Breviolum minutum Mf 1.05b.01 | reverse complement strand
TAATGAGTTAGTTAGTCAAGTAGTCAATTGGTCAGATAATCAATTAGTCAGTTAGTCAGGCAGTCAGCCAGTCAGAAAGTAAATTAGTCAGTTCATCAGTTAGTCAATCAGTCAGTTCGTCAGTTGGTCAGTTAGCTAGGTAATGAGTTAGTTAGTCAGTTAGTCAATTGGTCAGATAATCAATTAGTCAGTTAGTCAGGCAGTCAGCCAGTCAGAAAGTAAATTAGTCAGTCAGTCAGTTAATCAACCAGTCAATCAAGTAGTCAGTCAGTCAGTCAGTCAGTCAGTCAGTCAGTCAATAGGTCAGTTCATCACTTAGACAATTACTCACTTAATCAAACAGTCAATCAGTCAATTAGTCAGTTAGCTAGTTAGTCAGTTGGTCAACGTTTTTGCTCTGACATCCGTCACTCACAGCCATCAATCTCTCCTATACGTTTCCTATTCTTGAAACTTCCGCCACCGCCTTGTGCGGTACTACTGGAATAGGATGGTACGATTAGATCGGACCTCAGTGCTTCACAAAGACATTAGAGCTTCCACGTTGCCGGAAAAATCGAACAAACCCTTGATATTTCACAATTTATCAAGAAAGAATATCTAAATATGTGATGATTATCAACCTTTTTCGTCCTTTTTCTGTGTAGATCTTCTTTGCTTTCTTTTCTCTAAAATCACTTCACCTGGGTGGTGCCTGAAAACTGAATTGAAGGGAAATCTTCGAGTTGGGGGTAGGAATTTTTTTCCATCCCAATCTTCGAAATTTCCCAAGACTGAGTAGATTCACGCTTCCTTGAAACAAACCAAAAGGGATCTTGGGGTTGCTCAAGTCAGTGTATTGATACAACCTGGCTAGGTCACCGCATGAGCTTTACCTCATATTACCCCATGGCATGGAGTGAGCCCTGGGATGACTTCAATAATTTGTATCGTTTATTGGTGTAAATCCTACAGTATTGCCGCCTCATACGACAGCAAAGGAATACTTTGCCCCTAAATGCCTGCTATAATTAGCGACAAAAAACAGATTCTCACCGACATGCTTGGCAACACCATATATTTACATAAACAATCACCCCCTATGTCACTTCCAAACAAATCCGCAGAACAAGTCGACAACACATCGATCAACCAAAAAGCTGGCTTAAAAGTCTTCCAAACCCCAGCAGAAACTTGCGCTGCTCTCCTTACTAAAAGAACTCTGACCAATCGTCTCGCGTCTTTCACCATACATCTTGGCCACCTAGGGACGACAGTGGCTATTGAAACTCAACAAACAACAAACAACATTGCCTTCCGATGGAAAAAAATAACATTTGTGAAAACGCTGGAAAAGGTTTCGGTACAAACAACTGCATGGACAAGTTCATTTTGTAAACTCCTTCAGTGTTTTGTCTGTGAGATTCTGGACTGGATTTGTTGCTAAAATTTCATGTTCTGCAACTGCAAAGAATTGAAGTCAGAACCATAGTTACCCACTCTATTACATCGTTGCACCATGCAATCTCGCCAAATTTAGAACCTAAAACCACAGCTGAATCGAGTAATATCTCCACTGCTCCGCTTTTGAGGAACCACTAACCGATAATCATCACCAAACATCCAACAGAAACATTTCCCAGATTTCAAGTCTTGTCTTGTTCAACCCATCTATTGGCAATTTGTTTGCTTCAACTTCAAACATGTCAAGGAACAGCATCAACGAAACCTTTGGCATCACCAGCGACGCTGGGCACTTTCTGACTTTCCAACTTGTCCTGGATCAACGATGCGGCGGAGGTTTCTGGTGTTTGAATTTGCTAGACTTCGAGAAAGGGATCCAAAGAGTTTCCCATTAACAATAGGGAAAAACTACATCATCCAAACTTCCTTAGTGTTTTCAATATTACCAGATTATAATCATCCTGAAGTAGATAGAATATGGTACGGTTTCAATCCTGCGACTGAAAAAAAAGATCTAGATATATACGAACTTATTTTGGGGGCCTGTAAAACCAATCTGCTTTGACCCTGCTTTTTGGTATCAAATCAGAATTGATCACTATATAGGGAAGGATCCAATTTCAGGATAGCGGTTTGCCCCACTTTTCTAATTTCTGTCGAAACATTTCCCATTGCGGGAATCATGGGGGAATTGGTGGGAAGGTGACTAGTACTGGCAAAGGAGGGACAACCCAATCTGTAGTCTGATATAATGATTCTGGATGACAATTCTGATATTTTCGGACCAAACGGAATAACAATCCTGAAACTAGTTGGTGGTTTCAACCCATTTGAAAAATATTAGTCAAAATGGGAATCTTCCCCAAATAGGGGTGAACATGAAAAGTGTTTGAAACCACCACCCAGTGAAATCTTTGGATATTTTTAGAAGGGCATTCCCTTTCTGAAATACAATGGTTTGAAGTGGCTACTTCCACCTCACAACTTCACCAACCTTCCCCCCCCTCCTTATCTGCATCGCTGCTCGGGCGTTCCGTCTTCCTAGGGATGTCGGACATATCCAGACAGGGAATATGAAGGTCAAACACGTGGTCAACTCCACTGGAGGAAGATCACCTCATCTTTTGATTCGAATCTAACTTGGAATCCTCTTGGCTATGACATCGCTGAAGTCAGCACTAATACCTTTTGACTATGTCAATCCTGGATCAACCATGCCCTGTCCAATTCGACTGGTTAAACGCCATCAACTTCATGAGCCACCTCTATACAGCAGGGATGGATGATACGCTTCCTAAGCTCGGCACGTTAAAGCTTCTTCAAATTTCAAAGGCCCTGGTGGAGGACGTTGATCAGACCATAAATCTTCCAGTTGCGCCTGCAATGTGAGAAGAATTTGGAAGGATGACTTGGACATCTTCATGGAAAAACATCCCCAAAGTTAAACATAGCCAAACATAGCCTGGGAAAAAAACATTGCTCGAGAACTACTTTCCTTTTGGGTCCCCGTAATTTTTCAGGGGCGAGCTGTTAAACTTCCAGGGAGTACCCTCCAGGCAAATAGCATATCCCAATTTTCCAAAACTACCTTCTCAGGGGATATGTTAGTTGCCAGGAGGCGACTAGGGTTCCTTCTAACTAACCACATTCTGGGAGTTTTAAAGGGTTATAGCGAAAAGCTTACAGTATCTGGATTTGGGTCACCCGACTTACTGTTGATGGAAAAAAACTGGTTGTCAGGTATGGTAAAGTCCGCAAAAGTCTCTGGAATCAACCATCCTAATTGCTGCAGAGTTGTGTCCATCAGAAGCCCAGCCGGTTCAGGGAACAATGAGACAAGTCTCCAGCTGCTTGCTTCTGAAAACCCCTCGACTGATTTCGGCTGATACAGAATTCACCCTGGAAAACTAACATGGAACCCAAAATGGAAGTTTGGAAAATGATTTTCCTTCTCAATTGGGTGATTTTCAGGTTCCATCTTAATTTTCCAGGGTATCCTCAAAAACATATGGGGACACCGGAACCTGAAGAAGACTCTGTTCCTCGCCCCCCATTGTTGAAGGGATTTGTGAGATACGCAAACATGCCCCTTCCGTCTCACTCCCCAAAGCTATGAGATCCAATATCTTCTTTTGGCATAAATCTTTCCATATATAATACACGGTGTGTATATATATGTTGTTCAAATAAGGAGTTTCAACTTCTTTGATACATACATATGACTAATATATCGATAATCAAAAAACATCGTTCAACATCCGACATACCATGATAAAATTTTCAAAAAAACAAGCATCACATGGGTTGTGGTTGTGGTTGTGGTTTAAAACCGGGGTAAGCCAAGGTATTGGCCTATAAAACCCCAAGTGAGCAATGTTCGAAAAAAAACCCAAGTGACATCCCATTGAATCCTGGTTGGTTGATAGGGATTCCTAACCTTGTTTATTATAAGCCACATATATATATATATAACTGGGTAGTAAAATACACTGTATACCCTAAACAACCGGTGTTGTTTTCATTGCTCAAGTGTTACCCTCTCTGAAACTAACAGGGACTTTAACCCTGAAAATAGGCCTTTTGCCCCAACAGGACATTTTCATCATCTTCCTTCACTATCCTCCATTTCCGAGCTTTTGCTGTTATTTGCATTTTTTTCAAAGATGACATTTCCAGGTTGTTAAAGACCAGTTATGTGCACATTATCAAATCACCGCTCTAACCAACAAACTGCCCTCAACACTACTGAACAAAAGGGAGGAACATCCTGATTGTTTTTGTAAAACCTGGTAGGGTAATCACTGAAATGATTCCAACCTATCATACATGACTGCAAATCGTTGATCTCTGGATCTTTTTTTGTCATTTCATTAATGGATTTGAACGATGCCACATGAACAATCTACACCAAGAATGACACATTAATGAGATGATGAATATGATGCTATAATCATAAACCTTCTCGAATCAAAGATGCCATGGTGTTTCATCTTGTTCATCCTCTATGGGCCTACGGGCACTTTGCCGAGATGTCCTGTGAACCTCACCCCTATCATCTCGTTGGATCGCCGCTTCGAACCGGAAAACACTGCCTGTTTCTGAATATCTTCCTCAAAGAGGTGAGCAAAAATGCGCTTCCCGGCATCTTCACCATCCACAGACTGACAGGGAAAACTTCCAACAAATGTCAGGAAGGGGGAATGGCTTCAAAAAATGGGGCTCGACAGCACGAGAGAGTCTATAGGCTCGAAAATTGGAAGAGAATAATGTGACTGTATACGTTGGGTCCTGCCAAAACACTGGAACAATGGATCATGAAGGGGGAAATAAAAGGGCCGTTTACTAAAATAGTGAGGATTCTTTTCCCATATACAAACAATTGAATGATTATTGTATTTACAAAAAAAACTGTATGTGATCATTTTCTCCTGAATCATGATGCAGGTGGAGTGCGAGGTAATGCTCGTAGCAGCCAACTAATTGGTCACTTGCTTGAAATCTTATTGTGCTTGGTTCATTGGAATGATTCCGGCTGTATCATCTCTGGAAGGAGCCAATTACATAACTCCCTGTCATGAAGTCAGGCTGTATAAACCAAAAAACACCAGCCTTTTGAACACTGCTCAAACAGACTTAGCCAGCGCCATTTTTTGTGGACAAAATGTGCAGGAATCGTTACACCCGCAGGTGTTCCATCTTGTCCGAATCATTCTGATTGACCCCGGCCGAAACACTTTATTATGTTTTATTGGCATCAAAGGAACCCGAATCGGAAAACAATATCTTCTTCGCTTCTTGGTCAACCTCCAGAAGCACCATACAAGTAGGCTCTAGGTCCTGTATGATCCTGTGAGATTATGATTGGGATCACCCTATCTCACCTAAAACATCTCTTGCTCAATCAGTTCCATCTACCAGCTGCTACCAATCCACCGAAGCATAATCTGATTTTTTCAGAAGGCAATCAAAGCAGCGATTCGAAACACCTCAAAACATACACAAACAACTTTTGAAACCTATACCAAACACACAAACACATTTGAAACCTTTCCAAAGTGTGAAACTTGTCCAACCTACCGATCCCCAAACACAACATGGAAACCTCTCCCCATCTTCCATTTTGCACCTCCTGGGCTTGAAATTTACGCATCTCCGCGGCCAAATCAGCCCTCAGCGCTGGGGGGTAAAATCCAACAATAGTCAGGGGCCCCTGTATATATAGGAGTGGCCTCAAATGAATCTGAATTTCACAGAACGATGGTATGCAAAAAGGGCTAAGGGGGCACTGTACTTCGGGGGGATTTCTGAAAATACATCACCAACAAAAAGTATTGAATTCAGCAGGAACCCCAACTGATCTCCATCTTCATCTGAGCCCAAAAAACATCCAAATTGAGAAGCAACCGTCAAGTTAGCATGATTTGACGGTTAACGTGGATTCCAGGATTGGCTTCGCAAGGCTGTTATATGTAGCCTTCCGTTTTGGGAGGAAGAAACAAAGATCCATCCCTTGAAAGCTTCTTTCTTTACCTCCCAACATTCCTATTGCACGCCATCAGTTTTTCAAGATGGTCTTCCGGTGATGGGTCTTCCCAACATCTTGTGCATCTCATCTGGTAGAATCTCTCCAATGCTTGACCCATCTGGGGCCATGCTGTCAGACAGCAATTGGACATTCACAATAAATCAAATCATTGAAGCACTCAAAACAAACAAAATCGCCATGGTTTCCAAGCCAACTGCGAAACAACGCATCAAAGTGTGGGAAATTTCCACACAAAGAGACAAACACGAACCATATCAAGCCATGATTAGATCCACCCAATCAATCAACTTGTCACTGGCACACAATCAAACTGCAATACCAGCAGGTCTGCCACCAAAAGCAGCAAAACAGCTAACTGTCTTTAGTGGGCTCCAAATATAAAATGCAGAAGCCACCAAACAACACAACTATCCAATCGGAACTCTACAAAGGATGGGTGTTGCCATAGTTATAGTTGTGAGTTGTTTTAAGGCAGTAAAACTACCTACAACATCTTAACAACACTCGTGTGGAACACGTGCCCCCCGGACGATGAGTTGCAAAGATTCGCCAAAATACAACTTCAATGCTTGCAGGAAAGGAGCTACAAAAGGCTACAGATGGAACTTATATCCCAAGCAAATGTCAACAACATTCAATTTCCAACTGGTTGAAAGGGTCGGCTTTGCCGATTTGGTGTTTATTTGGTTCAACCGTTCATGCCACTTCTAATTGGAGCAAATTTCCAGTCACATCAGACTGAGACTCCGCAAGGACAAATTGTGGCAGAATTTCCTTCTCGAAGCCGCAATCCATCCCTATGTGTGGCAGTTCCACATGGGTCTTCCCAACATCTTGTGCATCTCATCTGGTAGAATCTCTCCAATGCTTGACCCATCTGGGGCCATGCTGTCAGACAGCAATTGGACATTCACAATAAATCAAATCATTGCAGCACTCAAAACAAACAAAATCGCCATGGTTTCCAAGCCAACTGCGAAACAACGCATCAAAGTGTGGGAAATTTCCACACAAAGAGACAAACACGAACCATATCAAGCCATGATTAGATCCACCCAATCAATCAACTTGTCACTGGCACACAATCAAACTGCAATACCAGCAGGTCTGCCACCAAAAGCAGCAAAACACGTAGGCCGGCTTTAGTCATCTCCAAATAACACGGCAGGAGCCATCTTGCCCCCCCCAAAAAAATCCAAAAAAACCAGGAGTAACAAAAAAGCGAAGAGGATCTGTGATTTCCGCAAAGGGTTTGGTTACGTGCCAAATCAGTTTCATGTTACCAACATCACTGATTTGATGCAGCTTTTGGGAGGAAAATTTTGCATCAGGCTGCACCAAGTTGTTTCATCTGTTGAGGTCCCCCACAGCAGATTGGACTCATCTTCCGGACCAAAGCATAGGTCAAAGAGGTTCTTGGCCCAAGTTAGACAATGCCTCGATTGGGGTGGTCATCAGCATCCAAATGCTTTATCAAAACGGTTCAAGTACACTCAAACCCTTGGGTGAGTATTGGGTGAACACTGATATCCCTCATGTGCAAAACGCCAGGGTCAAAGACAAGTTATAGTAAGAGGTTCGAATTCTCAACTGTACACTGAAGTTGTGTCTTCTACTTTGATCCTGTGCAGTTTTGTTTCAGATGTGTCTCGGCTGACGATTTTTTTTTCGTAGCTTTCTCGGGGAGTTGAGATGTAAACACAGCGATGTGATTTCGCCAACAACGAAGTCACCTTGAAACGCTACGGTACACTTATACCAACTGTCAACTCAAGAAGCCACTTGTAGCACCATGTTATCTAAAATCGAAAGCTTTCACCACCTAAGGTCGCCTTTGACTTTTTTGTTGTCATGTATAGCTTGCCCACATAAGCACTTGTTTTTATGGAAGACCAGATGGGCAATGTCCAATCTTGCAGGGGATAAGTATACGCTACATCGATACAACGAGTCCAAAGTTCTGAAGAAAATCCAGGCATACACCCCGTACCAACCTTAACAACAAAGATGGTTCACCCTGAAAATGGAGGCCCCCTCTGGAAGCCAGCTGCAAACTTCCCATATATAAGTTTCCCACAGAAAACCTGAGATACCAAACACCGGCTTTTCGGGCGTCGATCGAATGGTGCAATAAGGATAGACCTGACTCCCCGCCCAAGTGGAATCATGGAATGAGGTCATCTGTGAATTGGTCACTGCTGCATCTAAAAAGCAACGAAAACACGGTGGAAAAAACATGAAACAAGGTGTCTTGCTGTTTTTGGATTCTTTGGTTCACAACAATGATGGTGGAGAGTACCATGTGTTCAGTTATATATTTGTCTTCTATTGTTCTTTTGTGATGATGATGATGATGATGATGATGATGATGATGATGATGATGATGATGATGATGGAATTATTTCAACACATCTCCGCTCATCTCCATCTACCTCATGATAAGTATGCTCTTGTAGATAGAACACCTCAGTATCATCATTATGTCATCATATGTATATATTTAGAAAGGAAAATGATCAACATCTGTTCATTCCATCCGACCTCAACAAAAACTGGCCAAACATACCGTTGATGGAAGAAATCCTGCACCACCTGAGATGTTGTTACAACCATGTGAATAATGGGATTTCAACCACCAACCTCAGCTGGTGATCGCCGGATTTCTTCCAACAGTATCCTGAAATCCAGCTAAAAATGTTATTTTTTGAAATCTTCCTCCCCAGCTTCAGTTTTGGGATACAGCTTTTGTTTGGCCAAAACATCTATTACACTTGGGGGTCCTCCGTTGTCATCCCTGCAGACAGCCTTTTGGGTCGGCTTGGCTTGGCATTCAAAGCACTCGGTCTGACCCTTCCGGATCACCGTCACCTGGTTCCATGGCAGCGGAAACGAGACTTTCGATTTTTTTCACCAACAACTGTTGTTGGAGATGGGGATAGAATTCCCTAGTAAACTCTTTAATACAATAACATAAATTTATATTGCACTTTTTTGTAGACTCTAAGCAGATCGTCATTGACCCAAGCAATTTCAAGCCAGTGATTTAGGATCTGGGGAACTTCTCCCAAATGGCACAGAACATGTGGTTTGCAGTTTGTTTTTCAAGTCACGTGTATATATATATATATAAGAAAAACATTAAAACATATTTTTTTCTCATCCTACAAGTTGGTAGAGACTGAAGGTAAGAGTCAAAAAGAATTGAATATCAAGTTAATTCTTCTCCACCTACAAGTTCATCAACCCCATCTTACTCATCTGACAAACGTTACATCACCAACTTCTGATCCAACTTCCCCACCGACACAAACACTGGGAGAGTCGGGTGGCACCTGGCCCAAGTGGCCAGTGCTACCAGCTTCCAATAAAGGTTTCTCAGCAGCTAAGCATAAACGATTGACCTACAAAAAGGGCCGCAATTGGTGAAGTTGTTGTGTTTTTTTTTCGGGGTGAGCTGCCTTCAATGGGCCTTGGAACCACCCAATGAGCCAACAAAAATTGGAAGAGTTCAAAGAGCTCCTCATTTACAAGGGACAAACATCATAAAATGTAAAATGTTTGGCTCCACCTATCGCTCACCCTATAGTAAAACACTTACTGTAGTTAGTTGCTTGGTTCTCTGTGGAGTACCCTCTAGCAATCTGTCACAACTGGTTATAAAGAAGTCTACCTAATCTTGAATGTGCATATCAGAAAAAGGTTCGAATTTGCTGGCTGCTATCCCATTCCACGCCCCTGGTGGGTGAATCGAGTAGCAAAGGTTCAGACCCAACCTGAAGAACCTGCATGACATTCACATCATCCCAGAGTACTAACCCCCAAATCACCAAGTAAGTAACTTCTGACGACGATGCATCTCTCTCAATTTGATTCAACCCGTGTATGATACGAAATCATCAATTTCAACTTGAGCTCAATATGAAGTTCTTTAACTTTGGGCATTGTTAATATGATCATCCAACAAACAATGGTTGACAAATCTCAATAGTAAAGGTTCTTGGAACAACTGTTGATGGCTGAGTTCCTTTTTCCAGCTGTCCTGCCAAAAAGGTAAGTACTGGAGCCAAAACGTAGTTTCAAGAAAAAACATGAAAACTCTTGAACTTATTTGTTGATGGTGACTGGTTGGTGGTTGAACCAACCCATCTCAAAAAATATGCTCATCAAATTGGACCATTTCCCGACAGGTAGGGGCGAACATCAAAAATATTCGAAACCACCACCTAGTGATAAATATATGGAACCCTTTTCTCCAAATTAAGCATCTCAACCCCCTGGGACCATCTGAGATGTTTTCCAATTTCACCCCATGATTGAATTCTTTGCAACAAAATAACCACTTTTAACCACTCCCAAAAGGTGAGGCACATGTCGACGGGCTTCCAAATTGTCTAAGGCATTGACCTTAACGAAAACACCCACTGTGGTGATTTTCAGATGTTTTCTTGGATGGAATTTGACTGTTGGATTGCCCTCCCCTGAAAACTAACATTTCGCCCATAAAAATGATGGTTTCCAATAGGAATCTCCTTTTCCAAGGGTCTATTTTCATATGCTAGTTTCAGGGAGGGTAATGAGCAGGTTCCTGCGTGGCTGAATATACCAAAGCCATACTTTTTGATTATATTGAATCAAGTATCAATGTTGTATTGACCCTTTATGCGACAAAAAGTAGGGAATGGCATAAAAAAACTGCCCCGAATCATTGCCATTCATATAACCTTCAAAAAGAAACAGGTTTGACTTCTAAAAGTGAAGAATTGGAAGATAAACAATGCATGACCAAATTTTCAGAAATGGGATAAGGGACGATGGATGACATCTTGAAAAAAACAACAGCAGGGTGAAGACACATTGGAAATGGAACGGCGTGAAGAAACATTGGAAATGACACGGGTTGAACCGACTCAAAGTGTGCCAGTAATTCCTTAGTAGAACCAATCATATCACCTGAGGCTCTGTATATAATTTCAGTAGAATAGATCATGGATATGACTTATATAAAAATCACTGGGAAAAATCTCAACTGTACCAAGGTCCTCATTAATTCGTATATTATTACTCCCCTGAAAGCTAAGAGAGCCCTTCAAAAATGATGCTTGGAAAACGATCCTTTCCTTTTGGAAACGGTCCCTTTTTAGGGGACATCTGGCATCTTAATTTTCGGAGGGGGGGGGGGGCGCGGTAATGATTTTTTCAGGTTGATCACAAGGCATATTATCTCAACTTATCATAAAATTTCAAGTATATAATTATTTTGTCAGGTAATGATTATCTACTCACTGTTGCAGGGTTTTGGCAACTCCAAATTGTATATTGCTATTTTCTTTGGCTAGACAACCTTCCAAAACATCCACAAACCCTAGCTTTGCTTGGAAACGGTGGTGTGGGAACAAATAAAACAGTATTCCCACAAACGGTGGTTGAAACGTTTGGCGATTTACCACCTTAACAAACAAAAACAAACAAAAACAACACCAAAAAACATGGTGAATATCCGCAAAAAAAAATCACCAAACAACAAAAAAACAACTAAAAACATCCACCAACTCTTCGGATTCGGCTTTCCGAAAATTTTCCCCAACCATCCCCAACCAACTCTTCCAACTTTTAAAAAGGTACGACCACGTCGAATTTGCCGATGAACTCCAAGCCGAATTGCGCATCCTGAAGCCGACGTCTTGAAATGGTGGACTTTTAAGGTTGGTGGTTTCAACCTATCTGAAAGATGACTCTTTCCCAAATAGGGGTGAACATGAAAAAACCATTTGAAACCACCACCCAGTATATGTAATTTGGATGTAATTTAGGTAGCTTGATGATTGGCCAACCAAGTATCTCTAGAGTCATGAGAATCAGCCGTGAGAAGGAGGCACTTCCAAGTTCATTCAGACAATGCTTTAGACAGTGCCATGGTAATGAAGATTGATAAAATTTCAGGGAAGCTTTTGAAAAAACATTGCATGTTTCCTTTGTAATTTCAAAAATCTGACATGATTCTGAGAATTGGAAACCACCACACTTTTTGGACATTAACCGCCCCTCTTTACGGCAATGCGTTCTTTTTGGCGACCAACAAATAACTCGCTTAATCATCGCCAAATGTATGACATTCGGGTCAGGTCTCCAGGAGATCCCTTTGGTGCCTTGACGTTGCCGTGGTGAGAGATGATATTCGCATCAGGACCTCAAATAGCCCGAAGTTTTTGCGTCAAAGAGGTAGGGCCGGTAGGGCCGAAGCGGGTTGTCTATATAGCCATTTAATAAGGATTCCCGTCATCTAAGGTGGGATGAGCTTATCCTCAATAAGGAGTTGATCGACCCAACCGGGGTCAGTGACACCAACCCAAACAATATGTGCTTAAAGGGTAAGTGCCTGAAAGTTGCCATACATTTGCATCAAGTTTGATCCCCCCAAAATGGGTCCCATTTAATGATCCCTGAAGTTTTCCAGAGAGTTTCAGGTCACATTGACATGACTGGTGGGTGGCTTTTGTATGTTTCTGTTTTAAGGCCCCCTGCAGGGGAAATCATTTCATTGAAATCATGGGGATAAAGTTATTTTTGGAGATGACCTGACGCAAAAACAAATCCTGGAGGGTTGTTTTTTGACGCAAAAAATGGAGAACATCTGGAAGATTTCAGGTCATCATTCAGAATCAACAAAGCTTTGGGAGCAGCACTGAGCAGTAATCAAAACCCTTGTGACATTCCATGAAATCCTCATTGGTTAATAGGGATTCTTCTAATGGCTTATTAGAATCACAATCCCTATATAAATGGGTAGGATTTCATCCCCTATATAACCCTACCAACCGGGGCTTTGATCACCGCTCAACTGACTTTAGCATGTCCTTTCTTTTTTGGATTCTTGTGGTATGATGTGATGACCCCCAATCCACTTCCAAGAATCCATGGAACATTTGTGTACCGGGCTGCCGGACGAAACTGCTTCACCGCTTCGGCGGCAACGACCTAGGTGGCAAGAAAGCCCGGCCAGTAAAACATCCATCATATCGGTTGGTGAAATTTGCATCCTTGTGATGGCTGAGTATAGTCATCATATACAACTGGGTTATAGAATCATATATCTACCCCTGCACCACCATGGCTTTGGTCAGTAACACTATAGAAGTAGCAACCCTCAAATTAGTGAATTATTTGTGAATGATTACATTTGATGGCTACATTGGTGGTTCACTCAAACGTCAACCTGACCGTTAACTGAACAAGCATTTGCACTTTGTGACAGGGCCAGCTGGTTTATGTCGATATAAGCAGGCAAATGCTTGCTTAAATAAGTTTTGGGATGTTTTCTTGGGTGCGGGTCAAAATTGAGACCATGGCCACTCTGATGATTGAATGTGAAGGTTTGGTGGCCCAACAAAAACTGATTAAGGTCATGAAAGTCCTGAAAGGTTTCTCTTTATATCACATTGTCCAATGTTGCTGGCTGCCAAGTCAAAGGGAAACAAACAGAGAGCCTTGAAAGCAGTCACTCCGTCATCCCCAAAAAACACGATTTGCAATCAGCAAGTGTTGCAGCTTTCATTCTCTTTCATTTGGGTGTTTCCAAAAATAGGGGTACCCCCCAAATCATCCATTTAAATAGGGTTTTCCAATATAAACCATCCATTTTGGGACACCACTATTTTTGGAAACACCCTAAAATTTAGTGGTTTCTCCCAAATTACACGACAAAGCCACCAGTTTGAGCAGTTCTCGATGAAAAAATTCGTTCGGCTTCCCGGACAGACTTGGGTCGATCCACATGGACGCGTCGAAAGAGGAATTGTCGATTCAGATTGGAGACCTGTGAAGGTCATGGTGATGGTGATGGATCAACAAATGGTTAATTGTTGGTTTGGGTTGATGGTTTGGGATTCTAAGGGTGTCCTTAAGGAACAATTTCTTTCATAGGGGAATTCAAACAACCAACCCAAACCAACAATTAACCACTAGCTGAATGGTGGTGGTTAGAAAAAACATGGAAGGCCCTAAAGAATGATGATGTTTTTTTACATCATTCAATTTGGATAGTTTTTTTTGGTTGGGCGAGTGGACGTTTGACTGGATGTTGGCATTTCGAATTCAAAGTTGAATCCTACAGAAGGGTTTTGACTCATGAGAGTGGTTTCTATTGTTCCCCAGCACTTCAGAAATTCAATGATAGCTGAAGCTTATATGAAAACATGAAATTACACAACCGAAGACTAACATGGAAGCTGAAAATCACCTGTTTGAAAAAGAACATCATTTTCCAAACCTCCATTTTTGGGTTCCATGTTCGTTTTCGGGGGAGTACATCTGGCTGAACCAAAAAAATCTGGTAATAGTAATCTTTTATTATCCCCACATCACACTACCATCCATGACCCTTTCAGCTGCATCCTGCATACTGGCTTTCCTTGAGTTTCCCCACATCGATCGTATCCAAGTCAACTACCTCCAAAATGGGACGTATTTGAAAACCAAAGGAACAGCTACCACATGTTACACCTACGCGAAATGCCTGGAATCAGTGTTTTTTTCTCAAAATTTTGCAATATAGTAGAGATTCTGCAAAAAAACAACAAAAAAAGGAAGAGTTTCTCAAAGTCAAGTCATACTTTTCAGTGTAGTTCCACTTTAAACATCTTCTATATATATATATATGTTTGCAACGCATGTCCCACCATTTAAGGATGAACATCCAGGCACCCTAACATGAAACCCTGCCAAGATTGCCACCCTAACGTGAAGGTTGATATCAAATTAGAATCACCCGAGAAAAAATGATCCTGGTCACTGGTAAAGGGTATTTTCCGTGAGATTCTGAAGCCCAAAAATCTAGGCTGGGGAAGATTGAAAGATTCTGTTTGTTTCAATGATGTGTACATTCCAAGCAACAGCGAACTGCTCTTCCAATCCTAAGGTTTGTGTTTTTTTTGTTTTTTGAAAAATTACTTTCATTTTCCATCAACAAATGCAGACATTTACATATAAATAAGATTTGAAAGCATAAATGTACATACATCAAATACATAAATTGACTCCTTTGGGTGGTCTGTACAAAAAACCGCCACCTTTCTCCATGCATTCTGAGATTTTGGACCACCCCAACATATCATAACTAGTTGATGGTTGAGCCACCCATATAAGAAAAAACATGCGCAAGTCAAATTGGATCATGAAACCCCAATTTTCGGGGTGATAATTAAACACAATTTGAAACCGCCACCCAGAGAAGCTACTGTTTTAGACCAAAGTACACCCCAAAAGCTTTTCCCATAGCCCCAAAAAGAAAGGATCGCCTTCCAACCATCCACTTTTGTTCAAAGTTCAGGGGTGCAACTCCCCCAAAAATCACTCCCAAGAAAATTGTAAAGTGTCTTTTTTCCAAAGGAGAGTTTAATCAGGAGACATCTACAAAAGATGTTTAGGGGGAGGCCTCTTGCTGAATACTTCGATGGTAAAAAATTGTTGCTTCATCACGCCTCGATCTGCCGGAAACCACTCAGTACCTGAGGTCGATGTGCTATTTTTAAGCATGACCAGGTGGGGGGGCCTTCAGATAAACATGTTGGCAGTGAATGAAAGCTTTTGGAAGACTGTGTTGTTTCAAAGATATAAATGAATGATGAGTTTGAAATCAAAAAAACTAAGTTTGTTTCAAAAGTGTAATGATGAATTTTGAACATGAACCAACACTTCATGGTGTAAATGTTTGAGGTCCACGTTGATTCAAACTTGGCACTTGTGGTGATTTTTGGGCAGGCTTTCGAGTGTCCCATGTGGAGGTTATATACAGAGGACAAAATAGTTTCACATAACTACTGCAAATAAAACATAAATTCCCTTTTTAAAGCCTTAGATCCCTTGCTGACAATCTAAGAGTTGTTGATTCTCATGTAAAAAATCAACGAAAATCAAATGAGCTCTGGTCTGAATTGACTGTCCTAGCAAATGAGCGGCTAATAGCCAAATCATACACTTGATCGGCAAAATACTGCACCAACTGAGATGTGTCAAACCTCAACAATCTAAGGGATAAACTGACTACCTAGCTGGTTTAAATTTCTCCATCAACAATACCAAACCATTGGAAATCAACTGCAAATCATACCCAATCCCCACATTTTCGCGGGTAAATCTTTGAGCTGTTGATTCTCAAAATCTGCTCAAAAATGGTTTCGCCAAGGGGCTAAATTTTTTAACAACTCGCAGCCAATGCCACCAGCGCCCACAACCAGCAACTTCGCATTCTGCACCATAGCAAAACGCTCCTGAAAATTCATGACCAATGAGGCCCCAGGCCCCCGAGGGGAACCGGATGAAAGTTGTGATCTTTTCTTGTTATTCCCCCCTCAATGTGTTTTTTGGGGGTTTGGGGGGATTCACAAACTGTTTTTTTTGGTGATTTGTTGTTCAGATTGTTATCTTTGGGGGACACTGGTGTGAACCAATCATTGTAATCATGATTATGGTTACAACAACTTTCTACTGTCGGTTTGTAAGCAGGATTCAACCAACAAAACAACGCCCCCACCCAAAAAGGTATCAAACCAAAAATCAGCATCTCCACCAACACATTTCCACTCTACTTTCTACCATTCTGATTATTGAATACCACTTCAGATTTGGTGAAATATACCTCCAACACAAGCTAGTTGGTGGTTTCAACCCATTTGAAAAATATTAGTCAAATTGGATCATTTCGGCAAGTAGGGGTGAAAATAAAAAATAGTTGAAACCACCAACCAGCAAGGAATGGATCTGCAAAAAAACATCAAAAATCCCTGTTTTTTGCCAAGGGTTTCCAACAGGTCCATGGTTTCAACCCGCCCACCCTGGCGGAAACCAACCCACCACGGGCACTGGCACCTCACCCAAGACAGCCTTCACGGCCGCATCCCCGGCGGCCGCCACGGCACTGGGGCCCGTCATGACCTCAGGTGCGGTGGCAGTGAGGCAAAAAAAATCAAACCTGACTGAAATAGACCATCACCAGTAACTATACCAGCCTGAGGATACCAGCCTGGGGGGGAAAAAATCCATTCAGTGAATGGCTGTGTTCACTTACTTTTTTTATTTTGAGGAGATGAATTTTTTAAACCAGCAATTTTTTACCCATAGAGGTTTTGTTTTGGGGGAACAAGTGGCCATGCAGGAATTTAGTGATGTTGGAGGATGGTGATTTGGGATCCTGCTATGTTCGCTCATGAAGAACGGAAATGAATCATCATTCCAGGCTTGTGTGCTTGTGTATCCAAGTATCAAAGAATTGAACTCCGAGTCAAGGCACGATACACCGGGCATATTGAAAAACATTGCTAGGCTAAGAAGGTGATCGCTGTGAATCATCCCATCCACAATGCCAGTAAACCACTAGGAGGTCATGTCCAGGGGGTTTCTCAACCTCAACGAAACCCATCGACGTTTAAGACAGGACCAAATTTCGAAGATTTCGGACCGTGTTACGACCTTGATTTTCAGTGATTGGTAAAGGTTGTAATGAAACAAGCACTGTTTAAACTATAGGTTTCAAGTTAGAACTCAATTGAAACTTGATCAGTTTTCATCTTCCCCAAGTTTGACAGATGAACATGGATGAAGATGGATGAACATAACAGCAAACAAATGTTCATGAAACCACCACCTAGATAATAGCATTGAACATAATACATGGATCATCATGGATCATACTTCCTTTTCGCCACAGATGATACCAATGATTTTTGGGTATCCTTGAGGTCTTCAAACATCCGATGCTCCATGAAATGCCATCCAAAACTCGATGCAACACAAAATCAAACCCGTCGGGTGAACTCCCCCCCAAAAACCGGTGTTTGCAGCATTTTCAGTGATTGTTTTGTTCTTTTGACTAGATCTTTGAAAGTGACAGTACTAAGAACCATTCATAGAAGAACCAAAGCAAATTCAACGTGACTAAAATTAAGACATATTAACACAATAGCCATCACCTTCAAAAAACCCATTGATTAAAAACTAAATCCTGTAAGTTTCAAATTTGCAGAACTGCATTTTGGACCCGACAGACCGATGTAAATCCCACACATCTTTGAGTTCCCAACAGAGGAGGGGCTGCGTTGGTCCAGCAGGGATGGAACTTAGATTTCTTCCATACAAATGCCTGGAGAATATTCCTTCACAATATTTTTCAAATGGTGATTTCCGTGATGATTGTGGTGGAACATCAAAAAATAATGCAAAAAGAAATCCAACATGATGGTGTTGAAATTAAACGCCCGCAAGGCTGTAACAATCCGTGCTGTGTTTGTGACTGCACGATTCTTATTGGGTACTGTGAGTGTTGGACGCTTCAAAATGTAATGATTGCACAGCATTTTTGGGCAAGGACATCACTGGGGGAGCACCATTGGTTGCTTGCTTGCTTCCCGGATCTGATTCTGCATGCAAATCATCTTGTCACATTCGTTGAAGCAGCTGCGTGGAAGTTGGAGAGAAAGGATGACACTCATTTGAGTTCCGGAGGGTTTCATTGGCAAGTCATATCGAAATCCAAGTACAATTTGGCATAAGACATGATTCAGGAGCGGTGGTTGTTGAAACAAAAAGAACCCAGCCATTTCATACACCGACGGCAGAGCCGCACATATCCACAGTATTGTACTATAAACTATAGATATTTTTCTCATACATATTCATGCATATCTACTCTTGGGAAACATGAAAGGTCCCATGCTAAGACCACAGGGGGTCCCCTGCTTGCGACTTTATAAGTATCAGTATATGAAAAACATGAAACTGGACAAATCCCCAATAAGAAACGATTTAAACATCGAAATGCAAGGATATTTCCCTGTAATCTAGGAGGATATTACGGTACGTATAATTGACATACATTCCCATAATCAAAATGATATGGAATATGAACGTCACGCATCAGATTTTTTTCGGGCATATATGACAAACATTTATAGCTAATAGACAAACAATAAACAAACTGGAACACTGCATATATACGATACAGATACATCAATCATGTACAACAATAAAAAACCTCAAATATCATAGCGCCAAACACATGCATATAACATACAGATAAACATCTGTGAAACGATTTATCTGCCCAATTTAGAATAAATCTCACCTCGTGCCCCGGTCTTAAATTGGGTGTACCTCGTCGAATTAAATTGTGTACCTCGCCTCGCTAAATCTAAATTCGGAATTTATTACCTCGCCTCGTTCGGAGTTCTCTCGGGTTTTTGTGGGACCAAGCGGGTTCAAACATGTGACGGGGGTGGGGCAGTGGCAAAGCTTTCCCGACCCCTAAAAGTTTTCTGGGGTGGAAAATCAAATAATACAACTTTTCAGGCTCTGAAAAGTTTTTCTTTAATTTGCCAGTTGGAAGGGTCTCCCACTGCAACTGCGCTTTGGGCAGCTGGAAAAGAACCTGACAAGCTCACTGTTTGCTCTCAAGGGTGTCTGGAGGGGAAAATCACAAAACAACTTTTCAGGCCCTGCAAAGTTTTTTTTAAATTTGCCAGTTGGAAGGGTCTCCCATTGCAACTGCGCTTTGGGCAGCTGGAAAAGCACCTGAAAAGCTTACTGCCTGCTCTCAAGGGTGTCTGGAGGGGGAAGTCAAAAAAACAACTTTTCAGGCTCTGAAAAGTTGTTTCTTGAAATTTGCAGTTGGAAGGGTCTCCCATTGCAATTGCGCTTTGTGCAGCTGGAAAAGCACCTGCAATATGTCCTAGGCTTTGTTCTTCATGCTAATCTCTCGTTCTTTTCCATTGATCGCTACTGGCATATGTTGTTGCCACTGTGTAGCCGCCTCGTTCCATACGGATTTAGCTAAATCACCTCGCTTAAATTCAAAAACATACCTCGCACCTCGGCTGAGCTCGCTCTAAATCTTGCAGATTTATTGAGTTCAAAGCTTACATTTTTTTCATATATGTTCTATCCAGGACATATCGATATAACAAACAATATATCTATAATCTGCAAAGGAAGTCTATATGCCGTGTATAAAACACACCCACAATACTTCACGCTACTTCAACACACACGTAATTATTAATTCATCTGTCACTGTCAAGGACAGGAAACAAACATCAAAATAGGGGGACACACCACTGGAACAAACAAACAATGTCCTGGATGTTGTAAAAATGACCATGAACATCCATGAACAACCTACCTACAACTAACATAAACAGCATATTCAAAAGTACACAGAGGTGATGACAGGATGGGCTGCTGATAATCCTTTTGTATCACTGGCAACAACAAACACCAGAAGTGCAGAACCCTCTTTTTAGCGCCACTTGTCGTGGTGTTCGCCTATACATTGGCTAAATCATCAACGTGAAATACAATACGCTGCTGCTACGCTGCTACACTCTGCCCAAAATCATGTACTCGCCAGAGTCTCTGATAATCAACTGATTTTGCACCAGTAAATTCTTGCCCACATGGATGGCCAGTTATATTGCCCCGTATACCGTATACTCGAAACACCTTGCAGCTACAAAAAAGGTTGCCAAGTTAGGTCAGTACACAGCTATATCAAAATCAACCAAGCTCCATTGTGAGAAACTAAGTTTGGTCCCTGATTCGTCACTGAATGCTACTCAAAAGAACAGCCCAAGGGTAGCCGCAACCCTCAAAAACCACAAACATCAAACAAACGAACAAACGAACAAACGAACAAACAAACAAACAAACAAACAAACAAACACGAAATAAAACACTCGATGATTGACCTGACTTTTTTTGGGATGGCGGTTGGTAGTTTTTTGGGAAGTTATGTCATGGTGTTATATCGCTTTCATGTGGACTTACTATGATGGAAGCCAGCAGCTTGTGCTAACCAGAAAAGTTTGCATCTAGTTGGTTCATAGACAGTGGCATAGTGGATTGCAATAGTACTTATTACACACAAAGGAATGTGAGCATTTGTGGATGACAAATGCCACCTTTTCTTGGGTTGCTTCACAGTGTAGTCAATGTATAACAATTTGATCCGTGTAAGACCCTGCAACTTTCTTTACAGTAAAGACATGTAAAAGGAGATGTAACTACACCAACCGTTGGTAGATTAGATGCAGGTTCCAGATCTGCGGCTGGAGAAGCTTTTTTTCATGCTGATTACAAGCTGCTTAGATATGCACCTGAGATGGAGTAACTTCAGAGGTTTCTGCAGGTGTGTCGAGTAAATTTGTTTTAAATTGCTTTTCAAAAATGCTTGGACACGTGGAAGCAACCATTTTCCATGTGAAGCACCTTGTAATCACATGGAATTTCATTAAACACACAACACACCCATTTTCACATTGGATGTTTCATGATAAAAAGAGTTTGCATATGATATCATTCTCAAGCCTTTCTTGCTGCTTCTGGCGAAACCTTGGCACTAAACGACACATGGCCAAGTCATTCATGATTTCGGGGCAGTTTTTTTTTCGGCCGCTCTTTTCCCGGACTGCCATCGGAATCGAAGCTTTCCACGGCTCCTATGCTTGGGAATCTTGGAATAAAAGCATCACTGAAATTTAACATGTCCCCCAAAAAGGGACCAAAAGGAAAGGATCTAGTGAAACCAATAACATCCAATACGCTGACATGTTTGGACGTATTTGGATGCTCCAATAATCCTAAACCATTTACAAGACCCAATAAGGTCGGTATGGCCGGGCGGCCGAGATATGATTTCTCTTCACCGAAAATCATTTCTGAGGTACAAAATGTGATGTGAATTCCTAAGATACTTTGCCACGCACATGTTGTATATTATATTGTCTACCTTGGGAACCCACAACCTTCATTTTTAGGGGTTATAGCCCATATATTAGGGTCCTTCCGGGTAGGTGGTCATTTCGATGACATTTGAAGCAATGTTATGTGTATATAGGTCAACCTGTGAGTCTTCCCCAAGTTTCGGGATGAACACATGATAAAACAATGTTTGAAACCACGACCAAGTTGTCGAATCGTCTACCATACATCTACAAATGTCAACCAAAAATGGTGCAAAAGCATCCATTTGTTCAACTGGATGCCAGCCCTTTCAGGATGTATTTTGTGAATGATATGTCTTAACACCGCCTCAGCTGGATATGAATCATCGACATTCTTCGACTATTTAACCACCTGGTTGAAAAAAACACCCTCAAAGAACGTCTGGGGAATTTCCACACATCCAAAACAAAAACACACTTCTGTTAAAACCCACTGTGCCGTTTTTTGGTAGAATTCAGCGAAGATGTTTGTGCATCCATCCGTCAGTCTTCATAACAGTTGTTGGGCTAGTCCACTCGTACACCAAATAAATGAGAACAAATCACTGATTCATTGATCCCTTGAGATAAAGTCTGTCTTCTCCCAGGACTTGCAAAACAAACATGAAATCTGAAGGACCGAAACATACTAAAACTCAAGTTTGATCCAATAAGGCGAGACTTTTGGAAGCTTTTCAGTGGAAGCTGACTTTGATGGACGTTGCTGAAGGGCTGAGGCTTGAGATGTCATGGTTCAAAGATGTTCCAAAAGAATCAAGTGAGCCACAAGAAAAACCTTGGATACTTTCCATTATGCTGGTTGTTTAATAGGGATCCTTATAATGGTTCATTATCTAATCTCCCTATATCTGGGCCTGGGTAAGATTTCATCCCCCATGTACCGTAAACAACCACAGTGTTTTCATTGCTCAAGTTGTTTTTTAAATGGCGTGTTCTGGTATTCCTCAAAGACAATGTTACACAGACCTTCGTCGCCAACCAAAATTTCAACCCCAAATCAAGATCATTCATGTAGTGTATGTATATATATATACACATCATTACACATCTATATCACAATATACATGTATGCTGTATATGAAAATATGTAGGTATGTATGTATCCATGCCGAACTAGCTCAGAATTTGGAGACCGATAGGTTTGGGGTCAAGTCACTTTCAAGCATAGGGACACAAGCCTGAATCTCTATAGCAATTTAGAAACGGAAAATAGCTGGTTTACTACTGTTGCTGCCTGAAATCCTGCACCACCTGGGATGTATGAAACCCTAAAAAGAATGGGATAAACTACCATTCCCCTCAACTGGTTAGCCGGATTTCAGTCATTAAGAGTATCACCACTTCCTCCATATTCATCCCATCAACTGGACCATTTCCATTCCCGAAAAGGTGAGGTTTCGTCTTGAGAGATGGAAGCCGTTTTGTGTGTCTCAAAATGAAAGGTTCTTGAAGGGTTGAGGTTTATTACCAGTACTCTTCTCTCTGATACTTTGAGAGGCGGGTTTCAAAGAAACCATTTTAGATCCTGGATGTTTCTTCTAGCAAGGCGACTCTTTTTCTGCGATTTCAATGGATTGCCAGAACCAAGACATGCCTCGTTCAACCACGCCCGGCGTACTAGAAATGATCCACGCCGAACTTCCACACGCCCGTCATGCAGTCGTAATCGATAAACCTGCATGCATCCCGGTTTTGAAGCAGGTGGAGATTATATAAACAAGTATATCAGTATATCATCCAAATACTCGGTAGTTTTAAGTGCTTTATGAAAGAATGCCATATTTTACAACACTCAATGTTTTGGAACATTGCAAAGTGACCACCAAATTTGTCTCAATTTACAGGAGTTTCTTTCTTTTCAAGCTATCCAGTCCCTCATTTCGAGATGCATCAAAGCCCCTTCAGCTTCCACATACACAACTTATAACGTGTGGCAATATATATCAATATATAATGTAGAGCAGTGGCAACAAACAAAACCTACCACTTACATTTCATTCAGAATTGAGTTGGTGCTTTTTTGGAAAACCCAACTCACCCAAACAAAAAATCAATCATCCCATCCCAACCGATCGACCAACTTTTCCATCGGTTCCATCGAAACGTCATGGCCGCCTGGCTTTCTTCTCCTCGGTCATGACCTTAATACGTCGTTTGTACTCTTCCTGTTGCTCAAGGTCCTGAGCCAAGGAAAAAAACGGCGAGAAAGGAGGGAGGGATGTTTTGAATTTGGGAGTGGAACACTTACTGCAATGTTTTTTTTGTGCTTGGGGGCTTGGGGGTTTAAAAAAAAAGGTACCTCAAAAATGAAAGGCTGGAAAAGGAACACATATGAATTTCATGTAGATGTGTTTTATTAAATGATGCATTGTAAGCTCATGACATGTTTATTTGTCTTGACTGCGTGGCCACCAAATAAAGCAAGAGTTCGCAGACTTTTTGGAAGGCCCTCCAAATAGACTCCTCCCAAGGATCTGCAAACATCTCAAGCAAAATGATCTTGGTGACAGCCCCCCCCCAAATCCATTAGTGTGATGGTAGTTGTTTGTTGATGGTTTGTTTTGTGAAGTCAAACACCGGAAACATCAATTTATCTATAGTGTCATCCTTTGACTCCCAGTGGTATACTTTCTTGTGACAGTTCTCCCAACGACCAGCTGGCTGAATTTGATGATACTGCAACAACCTCGAAAGCTACTATAAACAAGAGAAGATTCTTTAACCGTAACACTACAGTAAACTATGAACATTTGGAGTTTAGCGATCTTCTCTTGTTTTGATATAGAACCTCTTCATCCCAGAAAAGAAAGCTGTTTTCATGGTTCATTCTCTGGCCTGCTATGTTACTTTGCCAGATGCTCCTTCATTTGAGCATAACATGCTGGAAACTCATCAAGTACGTAGTCATCTCAGGATTGTGAAACAACATCTTGCTCCTTTGACTCATTCAAACATCTGGGAAGGATGGTCTGGGAACAAGCCGCAGGTGGTACATATAAGGCATGTGCAAAAACAGTTGAGTGACATACCACCTATATACTGTCAGTTGTGCGCTTACATGCTTCCTACCAAACACTACCAAACACACCTCATGAACAAATTGTGCTGAACAAATCTGGCCAAAATATCATATTGCACCAACCTAGATTTCCCTGAAATACGGGGATTTCCCTTTCTCAGCTACCTTTTGGGGGCCCAGGGCGTGTGAGGTCGCAAACATGGAAAGTGGAAGGTTGGGATCCCCCGGTGGTGACTGTTACAGGTTGTGGGGTTTCATGAAACAAATATCCCTTGAAGTGCAAGACTACTTGGTGGCTGAACCAACCCAGTTGAAACAAATATGCTCGTCAAAATGGATCATCTTCCCAGGTAGACTTGCAAAAAACATATTTGAAATCACCAGCAAGAAAACTACTACACTATGTCCCTTCTTTCCATCTCATCACGATTCTCCCGACTCATTCCTGAGCCAACATGGAGCCATTGGGAGGCCAGCATTGATACATGGTCACCTTAGATAATTGAAGGATGCTTCAGGTGCAGATCTGTTCAACAAAGGTTTCTGATAACCTTGAACCGACCCAAAGAAATGAAGACAAAGACTACGAAATACCTGATATATTCAGGTGGTATATAACTGCCAACAAAAGGTTGCTTAAGAATATTACCAGCATATACCTCCCTTGACGTTCTTGATATATTTCGGAATTTACAACTGTCGCTTGTTGATGTTTGTTTCCAACAAGCGGATGATAGTTTCCCTCTAAAAAGGCAACACGACGTACCGGATGCTGTGAGCCGTTGGCAGTTTTCCAGCAAGTGCATCCACGGAACAAGAACCTTCTGTATCTAGAAAGGAACCTACAGACCTACGTACAGCTTTCACTGCTTTTTTTCAACGCAGTGGTGATGACTTTCTTCACCGGAATTCAGTAGCTCAGATGGGTCAATCTGGAGATCTATTTCAACTACCGCCTTAAAATATCGAATTGGCATACCAAAAAAATCTATTCAGGGTGCTAAATAGTAGAGCCAGAAATATCATTCAATGGCACTCTCCTAAAAGGTGGTTTTAATTGTTAAGGTCTGTAGTAAACCCACACACTGGAGTTGTGCCATTTGGATCCACTATTTCGACGATGTTCCTATATTCTGTGGATGATATTTCGTATTTCCATGAAGTGAAGCCTGAAACAAACTCATCAAATGAAACACCTCCATCCATTCAGCGAGCTAAGATCTTGACGATGGCTGCCTGAAAGGTGGGAGGCGTTCTCGGGATGAAAGGGCTGAAGGTAATGACATGTAATGACTATTCATATTGTGAGGCTGACTTCCCAAAAACTAACAACTCCCAACCAACATCTTCAATCCCTAAAGAAACATGGTGACTGGATGTATCAAATATCCTTTCCTTTTGTGAAATCGTGTTTTGAAGAGAAACAAAAAAAAAGAAAACATGTCTCTCTGGCTTTCCACCCCTCACGGGGTTCCGGTGGTGCCTTGTTAAGGCCAACGCCAACTTCCGGTTTCGTCTTGGGATGTGGATACACCAAAACCTGGAGAAGTGATCCATCCAGGTTCGCTTCCCCTTTGAAATTATCCGGAAAGGTTGGAAAGATGAAGGATGGTGCCAGGATTGTACTAGTATCTGTATGTATCATGTACAACATGTTTAAATGTGTACATGTAAAGACTACAACAAATGAATGAATGCCCATAGAAAATTGAGAGATTTCAATGATTACTTCCAAAAGTCACTGTTTGTGATTTTAAAGCCAAAAATCGGATCCTTCGGAATTTCTCTTTCACTCACATATCCAAGTTCGCTCCCCCCAAAATCAGTGAAAGCATCCTCCACTCATCCTCAGAGTTTTTCCAAAACGAACCAAAACACCCAAGCACCCACGGCGTGGGCGACCCTTGAGTCCCGATACCTCACCCACTTCGAGGCGCACGATGTTCTGGACAGGGTGGGTTTTCGAACCAAGCGGCCATCCAATTGGAAAAAGATCCTTCCATGAAATTCTCTCATGTTTTTCTATGAAACCACCTATCATACATTCATCCATGCCATTTTTTTCATGTCTCCCAACTTCACTGGCTTCCAACCAACCAACGGCATGGTGTCCTGGAAATCCAGGTCGCTGCAATCCGTTTCACCTTCGAAGGTGATGGTGCCCACCTCAGTGATCGTTGATAGAAAACAACAACAACAACAACAACAACAACAACAACAACAACAACAACAACAACAACAACAACAACAACAACAACAACAACAACAGCAACAGCAACAGCAGCAACAACAACAACAACAGCAACAGCAACAACAACAACAACAACAACAACAACAACAACAACAACAACAACAACAACAACAGCAACAAGAACAACAAGAACAAACAGGTATTTGATCACATAAAATAAAAAAGGTGTGCCTCAAAATTGATGGCCACTGCCGTGTGTTCACTGCTGTTTCCAAACCAAACTCAACTGATTTCATTCATGGTCCATTTTCCAGCCAAGGTATTTTGAGAGGGCGTTTTGATTCCCATGATCTGACTATAAAGATTCAAAATCTATGAAGATCTCTTCTTTCTGTGTGGCATAAGTTGATGCAATTTCACCATCCTTTCAGCTGCGGAGTGTGAAGTAACTTTCTTAACACCTGGAAAACTAAGATGACGATGGAAAAAACACCCGTCTGAAGATGTATCTCCTATTGAAAATGGGTATTTTCCATTCTAATGTTAGTTTTTGGGGGTGTAGTTTTTTTTGATGGGTCGCAATTCTGGGAGATTCCATGGGCCATTTTACAACAAAAAAAGCAGCACTCCAAACTGGGAGTTTCTTGCAAAAAAAGAGGTTTCACCCTACAAAGTTCTGGTGAGAAAAGTCGGAGTTGTCTAAGAAAATTCCAACAGACCCCTGGAACATACCCCAGATATGGAAAAATCCAATCTGAAAGGATTCCCTTCATAAACAGGTGGTTCAGGGTCCGGGGTATTTTCCAGGGGTATGTTGGAATCTTCTTAGAAGTTGTCGAACTCCACATTGAGCACATCAAAAAAAAGGTCCTCTCCCCTTGAGAAACCCTGACGCCCTCTCTGGAGATGGTCAGATTTTCCACGTGCCTGGCGTTTTTAATGGAGTGATAGATCAATTTAGATACAGGTGGGTCATATTGTGTTATAATCATATGACGTTCCAAAGTTTTTGAAGAGAAATATATAATATATGTACAAAACCAATCATCCAATCACCTTGTTTTGAAGATGTTGCCTTTAACAAGAACAACGAACAGCTGCTTGCAGCTATTCATAAATCTTGCCCATGCTCGGATGGCTATCCTAACCTGACTCCATTTAGAAAGCTTTCAAAATCCAAACTACTATAAGTTCTGCGGCTTTTATAAGTTTGCGGTTTGCATTCAAACATGGCTTCTGGGTGAATCGATATTGTCGATGGTTCAGAAATCCCGCAACAGTTGGAATAAACAAAACACTGCAAGCAATGGGACATTTGCCGCATCGACTGGGGCAATATTTTTTGTCCAACAGTTTGTGCAATCTGAACAACTCTTAAAAAAACACTTGTTGTCCCCATATTCGAGCAGGAGTATCAATATATAAATAACTATATATATAACTAACTATATACAGTATGTATGTAGATGTAAATATAATATATGTAGCTGGATTCTTGGGGTTAGTCAATTGACATAAAAGTCACCCAAACGGCACAATTTGTCCATGTCGACAGGCACAACTTCTTTCAGCCATCTCTGAAAGTTAGCAATCGAGTGGGGAAATCCCAAGGGGAATCTGCTGAAAGTATCACCTCCAGTTGGAAAAATGTTGGGAACATCTCGGTAGCTTTTGCATTTTGAAGGTTTTGTGAAGAAAAAGATAGAAGAAGTAGGACAACCATCTTTATTCATAGAGTTGAACATGAATACTTTATAGATAGATCTACTAAACTACGCACAAATCTAATTTAAACAAATCTACAATTTCCAACAAAAAGGAACTTCAAAGAACTATGAATCTCTAGGAAACTCACCCAAATCTTTGAATTGTGCCTCATCTCAAGAAACCATATCATCTGTTCCAATTTATTGAGGTATCACAAGTTTTGCAACCTTCCAAATTTGCTGAAAAAGCTTCCACTCATAGGATCTATGTCTGGTATATTTACCTACACTTGGTTGAAACTTAAGTTGCCAAAAATGGATCCTATGGATCATTTGTATTTCATTTGTAGTTTTAAAGCAAAAGAACATTCGGCGGCCCCAACTGACATACCAATGCCCTTGTTGCATCCGTTGTATCCATAGACTTTTTTGAAACTTCGCCAACCAGTGTGATACATGGAAAACATGCGGCGATGGGGTCCAAAGAGGACCCCTTGCTGCCGAGCAGTTTTTGGTTGAACCCGAGGGAAGGTGGTGGTTGGCCTCAAGTCGGTGGCGAGGTAAAAGAATTGCCACGAAACAACTTGGATTTTAAACTGTTGGACGTTTAGTGAAACATAAATGGTGATGACAATTTTACAGGAAACTATATCCAGATTTGATTTTTGGAAATCTTCCCCAAACAGAGTGGACTCAAAGTTTGGTTTCCAATTGGAACAGAAAAATACCTGTTCACTGAAGCTTGAAGGCGCATTCGTTGTAAATTTGTAGAGAGGAGAGGACTCGTCTGTATTTGGCCAGGCTTTCGAGTGTTGGAAAACAAGTTCCACCATCGGTCACGAGCTGAGCTCTTCCTTCGGTCCCTGTGCTACGATACAGTCCTTTTCATCAAGATGGGGGCCGTTCCCCCGAGTCGGCTATTCGGCTGTATGATCATCATTCACATAGGCAATTGCAATCATAATTCATCAACCTGTATTTTCCTTGGAATCGGCGGAGGGATAAATTACCAACTATGTATATACCTTTTGCAGGTGCAGCTGACATCATCACTATTACATGATCAGATTTGATTGAAGCCAAATTCTGTTTTTTGGTTAAAGAGACATAGCGGGAATACCTTAATTTAGCTTGTTCTATCAATGATAAATCCTACCTCCTCCGTGTAGAGGATAGATTTCATGATTTTCCTGGCGAGCAAACAGCTGCCTGCATGCGTAAGGAACTGTTGATAACTTGAGATGCTCCCTTTCCAAGGATGCCAGTGGCAAGTGAAGGTTTATAGAGATCCTCAACCAAAATCAAAGCATCTTGGTGATCACTATTGCTGTGGAGGGGAGCACCCCCCAAGAAGTATAGGTGATCCTTGGGGCTGCCACGTGGAAAGGGCCTCCTTCTTGTCATGTGCTATGACTACGACCCTTATCTCACTCGCTCTGACAAAAACTGATGAAACAAGAATTCAGTGTAAACTTTGATTTTTGTCCTAATCCATGGTATCCATGTATGGCATATCTACCTACGTTTGGTCGACTTTTAATGGTGAAAATGTAAGTAAATTATACCATGCATTACCATGCATTCATGGATCCAATATACCAAAACCCCCCCCCCCAAGTAGCCCAGGCTTTCTACGAAAGCCAAGTCAACACGGCCGTGCTTTTTGGGGGTTTGTTCCTTCGTGGGGAACCGACCGTAGGAAAATTCATCCATTTACACCCCCAAAATCTAACGGCTAGATACCCAACATGATGGTTTGGAAAAGGCGGAAATGCTTCAAAATATGGCCGGCCATTTTTGGTATCTACGTCCGATTTTTGGAAAGTATGGCTGGAATTGGGAGAAAATTCCCATATATCTTTTTGAGGCCACTCCGATTCATCTTTCAGGAACCCCAAAGTTCGAAGCTCAATTTGTACCTGGGTCGTTTGCGATGAATTGGGAACACTATACAAAATCAAGAATGTAGAAATCAACAATCATATGTTGAACCTCTCAAAATAACCGATTCATTTACAATGCATAACTTCAAGTTCCCCAAAAAAACATCATCCAATATCCAAAGTCAATAAACTTTGCTTCGACATTTTCCGTGTCGAAAATGTTCATGGAGTTGGCTCCCATCTTGATGGATGGTCATGGTGGTCTCTCGCCTCCCCCACAAAAGTCAATGTGAACACATCTTCCATTCTTTCCAATATAGTATAATATAGATATGGGAAGCACCCAAACAAATCAAACAATACTTGAAATAAGACTTTTCTCCTATAGCTTTTTGTATCCTTCCATGGTGCTAACATCATAAGCATCCAGCTTTTAAGCTGTGCAAAAAACCATGCTGAGAAATGGCAAGTTGCAGAAAGTAGTGACACATGCTATCATCTAGTTGGTGGTTTCAACCCAGTTGATAAATATCAGTCAAATTGGATCATTTCTCCAAGTAGGGGTGAACATTAAAAAATATTTGAAACCACCACCCAGCCATGTTTTTGTTTTAAACACATGCAGGGTCTCCCGTATATCTAAAAACATATCTAATAGTTGTTCATCTTAGGCAATTCCTAAACATTAGTTTGGCACTTGTGATTAGCAAAACAAATGGGATAGCGGTGTCGTTGCACAAATACAATGAATGAATCATCTCTATATGACAAGGTAAATTCTTGACGTCACAAAGGACTGATGGATTGGGATGATATTCCAGTTCGTGACAGAACAGCAGGATGTAAAAGATCGACTCAAATATCGAAATGATGTATATATATATATAGAAGTACATCCCGACTTTGTGCGTTCATTTTTGTTGTCACATGTTCACATCAATTTTCGCAACTCCGAGTAGACCCAATTTCAGACTCAAGACCATCATGTTCGCAAAAAACGGGTCCACCTTTCTAAGGAGGTGTCCGGCGGCAAAACGCCCGATAGCAAAATACGGGGGCAGCCTGTGGAATCACCATGTTTGCTGGTTGCAACATTTGGATGTTTTTTTTCGCTTGAAATCCTCCAATCTTCAACTTTTTGAAAGGCCCATGTTTTTGCGCTGAAGCTCTGCCTTGTGGATTTTGAAGATTCTGGACACCTTTTGGTTCCTCATTTGTTTTTCAAATAGGGAATTGCATCATTCCTGGCTGAAACAAATCAAACGCTCAGTTCTTCCAAAAAATGCAAACCCCGTCAAATTCAAGGAGGGTTCGGGAACAATCAATGAATTCTTTGATCCCAACATGTCGTCATGCTCACATCCATAGGGTCCTCTCAAATCATAATGTTTGAGTGAACCAAACAAGAGTAAGTTAAGCTTTTCCAACAGATTCCCAGACTATCGCACCAATAACACTAAAGTTGAATCAACATTTTATATCTTATTAACAAAAATCATTCATACTTTCACGTAGACTTGTGTTTTTTCTTTTATGTAACAATACTTTTCCCAAACAACGCATTGTTGTTCGTGTTTTACATGTAGTGACACCTGCTGCAAGGGGTTGACTCTCTGGTTGGCAGGTTGGCAGCTGACCTGCCAAAACTCAGGCTGAATCATACCTTTTGCTGTAGACCTGAGGCATTCATTGCTTGGAAGCTTGGCATTTCACAAAGTCGGCAACAAAAGAGGGAATCTCTGTCAGAATTGAACATTTCTCAAATATATATATATTTATATAGAACTATCACATCCCAACGGCTGCAGGATTTTTGAAACATCAAATCGTTGTTTTATATATTTTGGGTCCTGCATAAAGACAGTAACTGTGGATAGTGAAGGTTGATAATTAGGTTCCCTTCACAAATACGAATAGATTTGTTGCCCACTGTTACAGGCTTTTGGCAACCACACCCGCATATTGTTTTCCTACAAGTACAAATGAAACTCTCACTCCAAGTTTAAAAAATGGCGGCTTCCAACAAGGTGTTTGCCAACCCCCGACAAAAAATTAGCAAACATCCACCCAGCATATATGAGGGCTCTGACTCTTGATGCAAATTACTGTATATATGGCTCTGATACAAAGATATCAATGGCACTGAGGTCTTCTTTTTGGAATAGTTGCAGCTGAACACATTCGACTCAATGGATCGATGTGACGGACCCAACGACTTTCCTTGGGGGTTTCTTGGCTCCTTCAATCAGGTCACAACACGTTACTGGATGAATTCCGAGGCTATGATGGTTATGGATGTTGTTGAAGATTCTGATTGCAGAAAAAATCTTTGAGTATCCTTTTTCAACATGTGACCTTTTTTTGGGGAGCAGTGCGCACAAAAGACACCTGGTGGTCACATTCGTCAAATACGGTCACTTCTTAGCTGAGACATCCCACTGACATCAAGCCGTTGTTCTTATTCTCTGGATCCTTGTGAAGACGAAATTCACGAGGTGAGGTAGTGAGTACTATAGGCAAGATGGCGCCAAACAAACATGGCTGGGGATCATCATAAACATGTCCAATGGTCTAAGGCATACCGGGGACTGTGGAGAAAAAACTGGGCAACGAAAACAAGAAACGCAGCTTGACAACAAATGTGAAGCTCTGGTATCTATTATATATGATATTATATGTAAGAATCATTACTCTAAAAAGTATTCCCCTTTCAATTACAAAGCACGAAGGAGGCAACATGCCATGACACGCATTTTAAATGTCCTCCGCCGGCGTATTGCAGTAATACTTCAAGTAGAGCTCGAAGAACCTGCTCGTAGGTGCTCGTAGCGCTACCGGGCTGTGTTGTGCCATCGATGGGGATCGATAGAACATTTTGAAAACACATTTCCATACCCTAGACGTCCAAACACCTCCTGAGAAGATGTTTGGGGTCCCGGAACCTACCTAAAACACCTCTTCAGGAGTTATTTGGAGGAGTTTGGATGTATATGATACATTTCCACAAAAAATGGTGACTTCTTATTGGGAGTGAGTCAGTTCGAGCCATGTGGTTTTTGTAGCATGATAGAACCCGATATTATCCGAAAAATAGCCCAAAAAATTGGATCTAGGTAGCAAGCTATCATTGTGATACCGTAAACCCTCTCAAAGACCTATCATTTTGGATCTCACAGGGTCTCACAAGTTCGCCAATGTCAACGCAGCTGAGCGACTGTGTCTTGTCGGGTACGTTACCCTTGCTGGCTCGGACATTTTGCCTACTATTCCAGTAGGTTAAATACATCTACAAAGTGGATTTTTCCCTTCTACTCCGACTGTACCACTTTCTTCAAATGTTTTTCTTCAATAAAACCTCTAGTTGGTGTTTTCCACCCATGTAAAAATAAAATTGGATCATTTCCGCATTGGTAAAAACGTAAAATCTTTGAAACCGCCCCCTAAAGTACAAATGGGTGAATGACAATATTTTACTAACCAGGATTTCCCTAAAATAAGGAGGATTCCCATTATTTCATATCCAACATTTCTCTCTTCTTCACCAACTTTCTCACCTGCCCAAGCAGCCCAATCGACCTCTGGAACTCTTCCAAAGTGAAGGTGGATGCAGAGTCCTGGTGAGGTCCATATCTCCAAGCAAGTCCCAGGTTCAATGTTGGGGCTTTGGGAGGTAGCGACAACTCAAATGCCAGAAGCATCATGGAATTCAAACAGCAACCCTCCAGGGAAGGATCACATATCCTCCCGAAATGGGAAAGGAAAATAATTGACTCAAAATTGCCTTCAAAAGGGGAAAATGTTTGTTTTCAGAGTATTCAAAGCCTCATAACTCATGACTATCGGCTAAGCCCGCAAAGTCTTTTTTGGAAACGTTATATAGGCTTATTCAACTTTCAAAAGCTTACGCCGTGAACTCGTTTTGGACATTTCTTCAAACACAACAACAAAAAGAGGGAATGTAAAAAGAAAACGGGTGGTGTACCTTGTTCATCTCCGCCAAAGCCTTGTATTGCAACTTGCCATCCAAGTGCCTGGCGCCATGACGATGGCACGATGGCAGTCCTCCGAAATGGATCGACTTATTGGGGGGCGCTTGGCGATTTTGGGGATGAATCCCAATGAACAAATGGTTGGGCTAATCCGACAAGGTTTCCATTCAGACTAAGAAATAAATATCACCTGAAGTGCTGAACCCATCTCTGCCACATGCTTTGCCTGTCGTCTAAAGAGATCATGATAAGTCTTTTGACTGTGGGCTACCTAGTCACTGCTGACATATTTGAATGTTTAATGTTTACCATTCTTACTAGACTCTCACTATCCTAAAATAACCTACTTGTGGCTCACCATCCTCATCACATGCGTGACCTATTATACCGATTAAAAACCTTGAACTAGTTATTTTTTTTGGTTATCCTCTGATATAAACACATCATGTTGGATTACCCTCACTTAGTGACGTGTCTGGAAATTTACAATCCCTTACTGCATTGTCCCAATAACTTATAAAATCACGAAATGTAAACAATATTCATGGCTTGGCGGAGATTTTTGACTATGCCTTTCCTTTCAACTTGCATCTCAACACACACAAACAAACAACGAAGCCGTAGAAAAACGTGCCGGCGATCACCCAATCTTCAACTGCTCGCAAACTCCCTCGCTGACCAACTTAAGTTCTTCCCTCAAGTTGTGACGCTTAACCGGATCGCTGAAACCACCAAGCTCTTTGGTACGACAAAGGTATGTATTGGATCTACCCCCCCAGGATTCCAGTCACCACCATGGATGATGTTCAATTTTTAGGCTCGGAGATCCCAAACTAAACTTGGATTTGCCACTGGAATCCTTGGTGGGGGGTAGATTCAATGTACGCATTGGCTCCGAAATCTACGAAACATCATCTATAGTTGGTGCCTTCAACCTTATTGAAAGTGTTCAAATCGGATCATTTCCCCAAGTAGAGGTGAAATTTAACACATCTTTGAAACCACTGAGTGATATTGGATTCCCTTCTGATATTGAACAGGGGGCATTATATTTTTCAACCCAAACAATGCATTAAATAAGAGGAAATCTGTCAAATTTACCATACATTTGCATCAAGTTTGATCCCCCAGAAATAGGTCATTAAAAAATGACCCCCCATAACCAAAAAACAGTTCATTCTTGAAGGTCTCAGGCTCTTAGGCTGAGTCTGTGTTCATAAAATTCCTGTTTCAGATTCTTGATTGATATTGGTCGACCTGTTTGCCCAAACAACTCTCAACTCTCTCCATCAAAAAAAAATAACCCATGGGATCAATGTAATAATACTTTTACATACTTTTCCCAGCATGTAGTTGATTTTTATGGTGAATGTAGGCAAATATACATGGATTCTATGGGAAGCAAGTCATGTTCTGGCGATCGTGAAAAAAACAACTCATGAAGTTGCGACCCTTTGCCAGTCGTTTAGTGTTGAGTCATTTGCGACGCTCCCCACAAGCAAGTTTTCACTAGCCGGCTTTCCTTTTGTGCTTCTTTTGTTTGAAAGTCCAATAAAAGTGGAGCAAACTGAAAGAGTTTCCAAGTTTTTTTGCAGATTCAAGTCAAACGAAGTATGCGCATGAAATATCTTTTGCAGAATCCAAAGCATGCACCACGTTGGGTTCCGGATACGAATCTTTCGAATCTCGGAGTTTCTGGGAGAGCCGCACGACCCACGAATCTGCCCATTTTGCTCATACTGGCGAAAGGACTTCTTACACACCTGACGTGGCAAGAAGGGTCGCACTTGGCAAGGTCACCGTAAACACCGACCGGCTGCTGGAAAATCAACCAATTTGATGGTATTTAGTAGGAAAAACGAGGATTTTCCATGGGTTTTTGTTAGTTTACAGAAGGGTATCAAAGTGCGGTGGTCCCGAACTAAGAATTTGGGGTAGAGGACTTGAGCGAAGCTTCAGTTTCAGGGTATTTTTTTGGTACCCTCTCTGAAACTAACATAGCCCCTGAAAATAGACCTCCCCAACAAGAAAGTAGTATTCGAACCACCTATTTTTAGTGGCTATGTTAGTTTCAGGGAAGGTATATTTGGATGGTTTCTATTTTCCACCTGTCCCGGTCTGAACTCGTGAAAAAATGGGATGGGTCGGCCGACCCTTAATGAAGATTCCTTCTAGTGTGTATGCCTCCTGGTTGAATGGGGTCTGAGTATTCAAATATCATGCCGAAATAAGAGGAACTTGAATCATGGAATGTGGTTCATGACGAAATCATGCAACAAAAGCCTCGTGCTGATTATGTCTGCATCCGCGAGGTTCCTTTTTGTTGGGCAAAACATGCAGGACCATGACAGGTGGTTCCTGATATTACGATTGTTATATATTGCCTGCTACTAGCGCTCAACAACATCCTAATTGAATTCACCACCCTGACTTGTTCAAACATGTAAGAATTACCCAAGCCAACACTAGATACCAAATACGAACCGGTGAATTCAAAGAAATATACATTCCTGTTTTCAGAAAACAATGGCAACATGATGATACCTTCCCATCCCTTCTTTCATCCACCTGCCTGTCCAAGCACAATCGGATTGGCCATGATAGACATGGCCCAACGCTGCTGCGCCACTGGCTGAAAATTGGAAGGTTTTTCATCGTACTCCTGGGAAACAAGGGACCCGGTCCCTGGGCGGTTCCGTCAGCGAGATTTCTAAGCAACAAAAAAACATACAACACAAAGAAACCAACCACAGGTTGGGGTGTAACGCAAACATTGTGTTTTCAGCCTGCAAAAAAGCGATACTGTATCAAGTCTAATCATTTCTATAGTTGGTGGTTTGGAAAGCTCCCAAAGATAAGACCTTTTGAATTGGAACCACTAAAATATCATGCTAGCAGTATAATATTAAAAAAGTGATATCTCCACAATTGCCACTTATTTTCAAAGCATTTTGTTGATGTTCAAATCTAAATACTATAATGATTAATGTAAAATTATCATATATGCCGTTATATGCCATACATGGATCCGATGGGTAATCTACAATACACCAGTAACTTTTCCCGTTCAATCGCTCAACTCTCCCTCCGCGCCTGATGGTTGTCTCTACCTCGAATCGGGGAAGCTCCTTTTGGTACAATCTTCATGGATGTTTTCTTTTTGAAAACTTGTCTTTGAGTACCAGTAACCCCACCGCTTTTAGATCATTGGGCCATTTTTCCCATGACAATGTTGGGCATATTTTTTCCGAAGACTTATTTGAATTGTGACCTCGTTTTGTGCAAGGAGTCAATTTTTTGTCAAAGCGGGTAGAAAATCCAAAAACAATACCTTTCTTTTTGTTCTCTTGCGATGTCTTTTCAGTGTGATCCACCATCCATTGAAAAAATGCATTGTATTAGAGTAATTCATCACATGGCGAATGCGTGCTAATCCAACCATGAGATGCCAAAAACAATTGGCCTTGTTTTCGCCATTGAAATAAAATTGGGCTTCGGCTTTTCAACTCTGCATGGGCTTTTCCGAATGCACAAGCCCCAAAAACGGAGGATCATGGCCCAGCTTCGCCAGTCACATGGATGTGTTTTGAAAAGTTGTATATATACATGGACCCCCAAGCAATCATTTATAAATGGCTGTTGGAATTGGATGATTCCAAATCTTTATATAGGAATTGGTTGATTCACCAAACATCCATTTCAAACTGGTTGTTTGGGGTTCCAGGTAGATATAAATAAATCTCTCATCCAAATTCTTCTGGAACCTGGTGACTTGTCACTGCTTACCAAAAATCATTCCGCATTTTAAGACTATACACAACTGTTTCACACAAACTTTTCGAGCCCTTCACAAATCCAGAACAAACAATTTTGGCATCTGCTTCGGTGTGTTGCTCACTACCCATTGTCTTCAATTAAGTAGTGCTCGAATCCTTGATACGTTGCATCATACTGGACCATTCGTAAGGATCTTGACATTATGGGTTGCTATAGTCCTTGTATAACTGTGGGTAGTAAGCCACCCTCCGTACACTAGATGACTTCATCGGTGCTACCTTCCGTCAGCTTCTGAGCGTCCCCGACTGCCACAACAGGGCCCGAAGGACTTTCCAGTAATTGCACCCATTTTCGTTAAGAAGGCGTTTCGAATCTAGAGAAAAGATGCATTGAAATCGACCTTCTGGGAGATTTCAAGGTCATCAGAAAAGATATCTGGTAATGATGGATGATATGTTGGTCAAACATTCTGGCTTTTTGTACAGATGCTGTATAGGGATGCCTGGTTGTAGTATGATTTGTCAAGATATGGCCACAACTCTGCGCAATGGCTGCCGGCCAAGTGAACGGAGTATGCAAGTTGATGCAAGTTGTATCATGAAAGAACAAGCTTTGACCATCTGTGCGATGGCCGAAGTGGGTGTAAGGGGAATGATCATCTAACCCTGAATAAGAAATCCTTATAATGGATATTTACACCCTTACTGCTAGGTTGATGACCATCCCCTACATGGGGGTTTCCTAAAATGGTGGTACCCAACAAAAATGTTTTTTCCTACTAAAATGATCATTTTGGGGTGTTTTTGGGGGTACCTCGATTTGAGGAAACACGCATATGGCAACAATGGGGGTTAGACCCGATCGCACATCTTGACTGTAGACCTTTGAGGAATCATCTCTCAAAGGTGGTTTCAGTGATAGGTATCAGATAGCCCTGCATCCGATAGCCATCCCCATGACACTGGTTAGTTCATAGGGATCCTGAGATCACGTCCATTGTAGAAAATACATCTATACTGCTTGAGACAACAAGGTACAACCTCCTAGATGTACCATGCCTGAAGGTAGCGAATTCCCTCTCTTATCACCCCCAAAAAACACAACAAATCTTCAAAGCGAGGCTTCAACAGAAACTTCTTATGCCCATTGCGAAACAACATCATCACCTGCCCCCTTCTCCCCCCATTCCGTGAGCTGTTTCTGCTATGAAAAAACAATCTTTTGAGTGTCATGCATCCCAAAATAAACACTTTTGGACACCACCTACTCCGGCCCCAACCTGATCTCGTCAGCACTGAGCATGCTCAAATCTGGTTCAATGCTAATCCTCAGCGACCGTCGTTACGACAAAAATCCACAAACATTAGTGGGAACTGGCTGGTTGCTCATGTATACTATAATCTATATATCTATATAGCCTAGCAACATGTTCTTTGCACTAAAGCACGTTTTTTGTTGGGAGAAACTGGGGGCCATTTACACTCCTTGCGTAATCGAGTTGAATGAAAAACCATAAAACAACGTTGATGTCTGAGTGTCTGGGAGCGCTGTCTTTATGGTCGACTGGGGAACAATGATTTAGTCAAAAAATTCTAGTGAAGTGTAGTTACATGTGAAGTAGACATTGGGATGAATGAACACCCACAGAATCATCTATTAGCTAAGGTTGGTTAAATTGCATGCCATTTCCTGCCAAGCTTCTCCACGTTCTCTCGGCGTTCTGGCGGGGATGCAAGGACGAAGCAGCAAAAACTGACCCAACTCTCGTTGAATTTTTCCATTGTATTCGGCCACTTGAGGATGCGAAATGGAGAAATCTTGGAAGTTTTCAGGTTGAGGTCGAGGTTCAAAGATCCCTTGAAGAAACTGAATGTCCAAGTGAAAAAAATAAACACAGCTGATGGAAGAAATCCGGCGATCACCAGTTGAGGTTGGTAGTTTATCCCATTATTGACAAGGTTTTCTACATCCCAGGTGGTGCAGGATTTCTTCCATCAACAGTATCAAATATATTGTTTTTTTTTGGAAAATTCTAATTAGTTTGAAGGGTTCCCATTTCATGGGCGATTTCATCCCAGGTTTTTGATTTTTGGCGGCTCAATTGTCTCTATCAATTCTAAATGTTAAATCAACATCTGCCAAAATGCACCCTACTTGTACATCCGCTTACAAAGATTCCAAGAGATATCTCATATGTTCATTATTCATCTATGTTCATATCATGTAAAAAACTGCTTCCCCAAACTTTTCCCCACAAGTTTCTTGAAAGCTACTGTTGATGGCTGAAATCCCATTCCCAACCGCCTGGGATGTTTTCCAAAACCCTGTAAATAATGGGATAAACTACCAACCTCCCTTGGTGATCGCCGGATTTCTGAACCATCCTACAGAATCTGACATCAACATCCAACCACCGGAAGGAGGCCCCCCAGCTTCACCACCCAACAACGACGACGTAACGGTCACGACGTAACGACGGCACCGTCATACTGAAGCTGAGGCGTTGCCCCTGCACCCGCCACGGGACGAATTTCAGGGCCACCCCGATACCTGAAAAAGCCGAGAGATCGAGAGCCAAGGAAAAAGCTGATACTTAATGACCAGATCCTTACCCATACCATCCATGTATGGTATCTACATTTACCAACAAAAATCAACTAAATGTAGGTAAATGTAAATATACCATACATGGATGATATGGGTTATTTCATGGTTTATGAAATCATCCCCAAATACCTGGGTAAGTTTTCATCCAGGAAAAATACCCAATCCACAACCAGGACTTTTTTCTCAGGTTGGTGTCATTTTTCATGGACCGGCACACTTGGTGTATCTGAAAAGGCAGCCATTCTCGTCATCAAAGGTGGGATGACCATACCGAATATAAGTTTATGGACCCAACAGGGGTCATTATATGACACCAACCCAATGCTCAATAGGAAATCCCTTCAAAAAATTAAGATAGGTTTGCATTGTTTGATCTTACCGAAATGGGTAATTTAATGACCTCTGGAAAAGTGTGGTCTTTGGGCACTTTTTGGCGAAGTGAAGAAGACTATTTTGGGGCACAAAATGTCTGGCCATTTTCTGGGACCGGCCGGAATTTCTCCCTAAAACGCAATGGAGTAAGGTTGGCAATTCAGTTCTGATGTTGATTTGTTGAAAAAATGAACATTTTGGCAAAAAACACATACGCCTCTTCAAAGTTCGGGCCTGAAGATCATGAGCTCCTATGGATTCTTTTGGGTCATCTAGGTTTCAGGTAAGATACATCTTTCTGAGCCAAGGTGCATTCAACCTCCAACCCAAAAGCTATACTTAAGAGGCATGGGATATTTTGAGGACTAGTAAAGGACCATAGCAAAATCATAAGTTGGAACTGGCCCACCTCCCAACAAAGCTGTTGGACATTCCAAGAGTTCCACAGTGCAACCACAATTCAAGTTGCAATGACTTTCAAGTACTACCTATGAGATTGCAAATGACTAGATTTACATCATGGACTTACAAAACGTCGTTTCTCATCTACACTGTGAAACACCGCCAACGCCGACGTTTCCGTAGTTTGAGACGTTTCGAAAGGCCGAGGTGCTTTGTCTTCGACAAGTGAACACCAATGGCTCGACACCTCATCTGAAAGATCGGTTGATGTTGGTTTCAAAGAAATCTCCAACAGGACCACCGAACAGACCCCTTAAACCTGAGTTTTTAATAGCTTTTAGCCAGGTCCGTTGGGATTCGGTCCATTCAATTTTTGATGGCTGGTTCAAAAAACACAAAGGATCCTATTCGGACTGGCATATGCACCTTCCATTTTGACCATTGATTTGTCATACAGTCATGCAGTCATACCTGCCTGGATCTTGCAGGTTACCAAACTTGCTCACTTTTATCCATTACAAAGGCGAGAAAATCGTAAAACCTCCAGGTTTTTTGCCCGTGGAATTTTCAGGAACCAGCAGGAAATCGAAAACACGCAACATTTCCTCTAAAAAGCACCAATTTGCAAGCATTTCAATTACCAAACTTCCAACATAGACATCAATCTTCCATGTCCAACCTCTATCTTTTGACCGTGACTTTTGTTTGGTGATTCTTGTTCTCCCGAAAAATAATGCTGATAAACGTTCCACCTTTTCACTGCATCCATCCAAGACACCACATCGCCAACGGCACCATTGGCACACTGACCTGAATGATTTGGATCTACCCCCCAGGATTCCAGTGGCAAATACAGCTTGTTGGTGGTTTCAACTTTGACAAATAGTCAAATTGGATGTTTTCCACGGTAGGGTTAAAAATAAACATGTTTGAAACCACCACCTAGAACGATTTATATATAGGGATTCCCCTACCGAAAATCTAACAATCCGTTTGGGGACTTTACAAAGTTCCAAGGAATGATATTTTGGCTGATTTTCAAAGGGAAAAAAAAATTATCCCGGCAAGAGACCCCAAACAGTGTAAAAACGAAATGCAATGTATATGTGACCACTCACTCTATGTGAGCACTCTATGTGTGACCACTTTATGGGGGCACTCTATGTGTGGCCACTCTAATTGTGACCACTCTGTGGGAGCGCTCTATGTGTGGCCACTCTATGTGAGCACTCTATGTGGGACCATTCTATGTGA
>DF240985.1:66611-94279 GCA_000507305.1 Breviolum minutum Mf 1.05b.01 | reverse complement strand
CGAAAAGTACGAGAATTACCACGAAAAATGAACATCGAAGAAGTTGAAGAGCCGAAAAAGTACGAAAATTTACAAACGAAACCCGTTTTAGACCCTTTCAAGAAAGAGCACCGCCCCTCACCGCAAAGTACGAGAATTACCACGAAAAATGAACATCGAAGAAGTTGAAGAGCCGGAAACTATGAAAATTTACAGACAAAACCCGTTCACGCCGGTCTGAGCCACCCGGAAACTACGAAAATTCACAGACGAAACGAACATGCAGGCACGAAACCACGAAAATAGCGATGAAATCCGTCCAACACCTGTCCGCCACCTCGATCTAGCCACCCCGGCTTTTTACACTTACCGTAAGAACCCCAAGTGTTACCACACTGTTTGGGGAACAAAATGTACTGGAAAAAGGCTCTTTCATGTTTAGCCAACAATTTTTTTCCACCCAAACATTGCCAATTTTTGAATAGAAATAGTGATGATGGAAGAGATCCTGCACCACCTGGGATGTAGAAAACCTTGTTAAGACTGGGATGAACTCCAACCTCAACTGGTTAGCCGGATTTCTTCCATCAACAGTATCATGAAATCCAGCCTTTTTGGGGTTCTAGGTCTCCAACAGCTTCAGTTTGCGATCCTAGTTGTATGTTTTGTTGGACAAAATTCCCACCTCAACGGTGCAACTATCCGGAAGCCAACTTTTTGGAAGAGAGATTTAGTTCATTGGAAGTCATCGCGATGGAGACACCCAATGAAACACCTCACCCCAGATGAGTGTCAAATACATGATTGGAAAAACTATCAAGACTGGGTGATGTGTCTTGAAAAGAAAAATGTTTCAATGCCAATGCCACCTTTCTTTCTCCAAGAGGTTCTCAATGAACATATTGTATCAGTTTCATCCAATCTAGAAATCCACTATTCAACACCACCCAAATTTTTGGGTGACCAACAACCGTGGCGCTTTCCCGTTGTTGTTTTGAAATATGGATTACCATGGTGGTTTCCGGGCGGCATTTTTTACATGCACCTTTTTCAAAAATCCCACCAACCAATCCTAGGATTCGAAAAACCACCAGCCACGCCAAATCTGACTACGGTTCGTTGGTTGCACTTTTAGGTGCTGTGAATTCCCCCAACTTCTCGCCATGAAAAAACCCATTCCAAAGGTCCATTCATGGTCCATCCAGGTCAAAGGTCACACACGAAAGGTTTTCACTGTCGTCGTCAAACCCGCTGGGATGCCCCAACGGTTTTGATCAGTTCTTCATCAAAATGTGGATGGGCCAGTTTTTCGCGCTGGCGGTCCGGAACCGGCGACGTTGGACCCCAGTCACCCCGTTTTTTTTTGCGTGGACGAATGGATGGTTGAATAAAAAACACGGGTTTAACACGTAGAGGCAAGGGATCATGTGAAACTTCACTCATTTAAAAATCCATGGATGGAGTTCTCCTACAATTGTGAGGATGTTCCTGTTGGGTGATTCTGAATGAGTCTTCGGTGGTCAAAGTATTTGTTGTGACACCTAATAGCTACTGGTGGACCCTGACCATAGGAACCACCAATGGTTGGCCATAATTTGGTATTGAAATCATCTGAGGAGTCACTAGCCAATCTTCACCATTTGACATGGGAAGGGGGGTTTCCTTGAGTTAAAAACAAGAGCGAGTAAAAATGTCATGTGTCCATTTTCCTTTCTGAATATTGTTCAGTTATACATTGATTGCAATAATGCCATGGCTTCTCATGAACCGTTGTTGATCCAGAACCGTTTGGAACATTTCACTCAACACCTACAAACAGGAAATCTTTGAACAAGTCTATGAGTCGATTGCCCACAAGCAATGGAGAAAATAATACATGAGAACTTGTAGCCATGAGAAATATGCACTTTCCTGCTAAAGGATGAATGTTTAGGGATTTGTTTGTTGCTCACTGGAGCGTCCAAGCACTTCCTTCAAAGAAATGATATTAACATTTACTCCAAAACACCAAAACAACCTTATCATTGAAATGATCCCTTCATATTTCAGGAAAAAAACGCATAGAACATATCTCCAGGTAAATCTACTATTAGCTTATCACACGCATTCAATAAATGTCTGGAAAAGTTCAGGGTCTTGCAGCCACCACCTCCCTCACAGCACCAGCTTCTTGAATTGTTCCTTTGAGACGCTCCGCTGGAAGTCTAACCTCGCGAGGCCATTCTGCTGCCGAAGTCTCACCGGACCGTGGAGTTCTCAATGACCGTTAATGGTGATGAAGATTGATGGCTTACTGTTCTTTGGAATCTTTTGATTTGGAATGATTGTATTTAGTGATTTGCCTAGAAGAGTATACCGTATTACCTAATCTCGTAAATCACAAAATCTTAACCACCAACAAAAACCATTGCCTTGCTCCTGCCGCGATTCAAGTCACCAGCAGGACTATTACATGTTGAATTGGGAATACCTAAAAGATCCCATAACCGTCCACTTGTGAGGGCTGTTACCCAACTATGTCTATACATCGCTAAAAAGCAAAACACACACACACACACACATCCATTCCTCGTTTCTCCGTTACGAATCAACGTCAGTCCATGTTTCAACACCACTAACAACAACAACAACAACAACAACAACAACAACAACAACAACAACAACAACAACAACAACAACAACAACAACAACAACAACACAACGACAACACAACGACAACCACAACAACAACAACAACAACAACAACAACAACAACAACAACAACAACAACAACAACAACAACAAGACCAACAGCAGCAACAGCAACAGCAACAGCACCACAGCAACAGCACCAGCACCACAGCAACACAGCAACAGCAACAGCAACAGCAACAGCACCACAGCGACAGCACGAATTTGTTCTTCAACGACACCGACAGCAACAACGACAACGACGGCAATAACGACAACGACAGCAACAACGACAACGACAGCAACAACGACAACGACAGCAACAACATGAATTTGTTCTTCAGCTTTGTGCCAGAGGTTATCTCAGTTAGACGTGTTGCTTTTGCAACCCACGATTGTCACATATACGGCGACCATGGTGGGCAGCTGGATTCATGCGCTACTTCTATTGGAAGCAGCAGGTGCACCGAGCCGCAAGATGGAATAGAGGCTTTTTGGTCAAAGCTCCAAAAAATAAAGTCATGTTGATCCGGTAAACCCATAGAGTTCATCTAGAAAAGGGTACTTGAAAGTCACTTCTATACTTAGATTCATCGAAAATTGGCTGTTTTTTGTTTCCGGACCATATTGTAATATTATGTAATATTATTTTTATTTTTGAATATTTCAAGAAATGTGAGCATATTTTGTTTACACGAGCTGGTTCGACCACACCTAGGTGATCATCACCTCCAACCTGATGGACCCAGTTACCACGCTGCCATCAGTGCCTGCGAGCGTGCCACACAATGGATTGCAGCCTTGGCCTTGCTGCGCTTGCTGGACGCGAAGGATGGAACACCAGCGGTCATTCCGTTCAACGTTTCCCGCTTTTTCGCTTTAGGAAGGGTGGACAAGCTTTCATGTGCTCTTCCCTTTTCCACCTTACATCGCATTTGATAACCCGCTTGTATCCGTTGGTCATTGTGACAGGTTGTAGCTTTTCATGTTTTTGGGATAGATGTTGTTGATGCCGTTATGGAAATTGTAGATCATTGTAAATATGATATGTTAACTATGTGTCCATATGAGGACAAACAGTTTTCCAGCTATCTCTAAGGATCATGAGATTTATATATTATTATAAATTAATACGATTTACTATTTTTCATATTTACAACGAATACCGTATACCTCAAAATTGAGATAGGTCTTCCATCAGTCACCCCTCTCCACCAATTTCGAGTTGACTTTTCCCCTTTGCAATTTTCTGGGGCTGAGGCTGTGATTAGTGCTTTTGGAAAGGCACAACTATGGCAGAGAGCTGTGGACCTTCTGACAGATTTGAAACTTGGAAAAAAGGTCAAAACCTCCAGGGTTTTCATGTCGTTTCGTGTCTTTGCACAGTTTGCCAAATAACGTGATGAGGTGTTGAAACACTTGAAACGCCATGGATGTTTCTTGGAAACGCGGAGGAAAAAATGATGGATGGTTCAAAGAAATAAAAAGCTCAGAAACCTTTTTATCAAAGGAACCCCAGAAATTCCCACAGGCAGGGTCATCGTTGTGAAATGGATGATCCAAGCTCATTCAACTTGGGTCTGGGATACCCTGCACCCGGTATCTCGATTTCAGCGGACAAATGAGAAGTCAGGGAAGGGTTTTATTTCGCATAAACCTGGGAACCCCATTCAGGAATATCAACCCGTTTAGATTTAGAAAGTAGGAGCCTTTTTGCGGTGTCGGAGCCATCGAATCTACAAGTTTATTGGGATGGTTTCACTCACAAATTAGTTTCACTAGTAACATTCCCTCTGCAAAAAAGCCGGGTTACCTCCTAGTCAGGAGAAGTTCAATGCTGGCTGACATTATTTCTTACAACTCTGCCATCAGTGCCTGTGAACGTGGTCGCCAATGGGCGATGGCTTTATGGCTCTTGGAGCTGCTTCAAGAAGAGAAACTTCAAGGCGATTTGATTACATACAATGCAGCTATTAGTGCCTTGAAAAATCATGGTGTTTCAGTGATGCGGTGGTTTGGTGACTTTTTTCTTTACGTGTGTCTCAAGATTTGGGACACTACAAATCGGTGGGAGTGTCACATCTTTGGGGTCCCTTCTTTTGAGACAAACACCATGAAAGCAATGAAGTCAAGAGCTACTGCACACCCGAAGATGCACTGAATTTTCAGGTCAGCTCATAGTTTTGCATCTATTTGGACTCATGGGGAACAAAGCTCCACGTCCACAACTGGTCAGGGCTGGAGAATTTCAGGATTCTGACAAAGAAAGCCCCAAACTTCCCCTTTGGGCTGGACATCAAAACCATTTCAGAGACGCGGCACTTGCAAGTAAATGAGACCTTCCCAAGGGCAACGGGGCCAGCATTAGATCCAACAAAATCCAACGTCGGGAACGTCGTTTGCAGAGTCGTCCATATGTACCGGTTACCTCCCTTTCAAGCCTCCGATCGAAAAAGCGGGATAAGGATCTGGCTTGCATGGAAAACGCGTCATGGTTTGTAAGATGGTGAAAACAGACCATCATATTTTGAGATTTTGGATATCAAGTTTTTCAGATTCGTAAATTCCGGTGCCCTACATCTTGACAGCTGACCCCCTGCCGGTGCACCATTGGGTGAGTCGCTGTAGGTGCATGTGGTCAATCATCACAATGGCAACAGGCAACTTGGATTTGCTGAAATTATGTCAAGTGTTTGACAAAAATCCCCAAGAGCAGAACGCTGTTTTTCGGTGTCCTGGTGCCTTAGCATCACAGCTACTTGCTTGTCACCCATCGTGTTGTGTTTTTGTTCAGCTTTGTTAACCTTAATCTTCCCAGTCTAAACCCCTCTGTGTTTTCGAAGCTGTTGCGGGCCTCCACTTTTTCGAGCCGTTTTTGTTGGGGTCTCCGTTGATGCAATAGGTTTTTTTCTCTATCGAAGAAGCGAATGTTTCAGGCACTCTTGCTATATTATTTGTCGTTGGACATTGATGCAGACAGATTTTTGGCGGAGAGAAGAACGGGTCTCAATGCTGCCATCACCGCTTGTGAGAAACTTGGAGAGCAACCTAACTTCAGTGATCCGAAAGGGACAACTATTTGAAGCCCAGAAGCCCTTAAGCCAATTAAGTGATGCAACTCCTGGAAGTGTCAGTGACCAACTCAGGTCACATCCCAAGTTTAACGAACCTTCACAATGGTGTTTTGCAAAAAACAACATCCCAAAGTGCATGTCCGGATTTCTTGTTTTACATTTTTGTAATTGGTTGAATTGAACATAGTTTTTCTGAATTGGGTGAAAAGTGGCATGGCTGAAAATTGGAACTGCCAATGGCTTGGACCTGAAAGGAAGGCTGCTGCTTGGACGATCGCTCTCAGCTTGTTGAAGACCATGACAGCTGTGGATGTGGTGACATACAGTGCCACGTTAAGTGCCTGCGAAAAAGCCTCGGCGTGGCAACATGCAGCGTTGATCTTTGAAGAGGTGAAGAATTTCAAGGTGCAAATGGATGATGCTCGGCAGAAGTTGGAAGGAGTTGTTGTTGTTGTTGTTGCTGTTGTTGTTGTTGTTGTTGTTGTTGGTTCTGTTGTTGTTGGTTCTGTTGTTGTTGTTGTTGTTGTTGTTGTTGTTGTTGTTGTTGTTGTTGGGTGGTTGGTGGTTGGTAGTTGGTGGTTGGGAGTTGGTGGTGGTCGTTTTTTGGTTTGAGGCTTGTGTTCCATAAGGTGCAGGTCAGTTTTGTGCCAACTCTCGCGTGGATGGCGTTCAGGTGACCCCTTCAAAAGGCCCATAATTTCATCACAACTAATCTTTTTGAGGCATTACTTGCCACTTGAATTTATCAATTTAAGACAAATTTGTGTTGAGTTCATGCTCAATAAACAAGCTGGGTGGATCATTTGACTTCGCAATACTGTTGATGGATGAAATCCTGCATGCGCTGATGAGTAGTTTATCCCATTATTTACAGGGCTTTATGCATCCCAGGTGGTGCAGAGTTTCTTCCACCAACAGTATCACCCCAAACGGTAGTGCGTAGAAGGGATTCCTCTTATTTTACGGTTTTCCAGGCTGAAATACTGTCTCATAATTTCAACAATGCAACAATTCTTCACTAGGTTGTGACCACCTGCTTCGGCCTCCCCAAACGTTCGTTGTTGAGGGTTCGCCATGACAAGGTTTGCCAGCATGAGTTTGTTCATACAAAATATTCCGAGCAACTGCTTGAGGGTTGAGCACTAGCCATGATAAGTAAAGATGTTAAGAGTTAAGAGTTCTTTTTGCGAATTTGAATGAATTTGTATTCAAACTCCATTCAAATCTCTCCAATTTCCCCAAAAATCAAAGTTTTGAGGTCATTTTGATGTGTTCGTTGGTCACCGCCTTTGGCATTGCCACACAATGGCACCATGGCCTCGCCGCCTTCATGGCCAGCGCCGCGTTGCCGTTGCTGAGCGACGTGGCCGTGGGCAACGCAGTGTTGAATGGCTGCGGGGTCGCAGTCGCATGGCGCCAAGGGATGGCTGTACTGCAAAGTCTAAGGACTTGAAGTGAGTGAAAAATGGTGAAGGGAGAGAAGGGTGACAAGGGTGAATGAGATTTGGCAAGGAATGAAAACAAGACAAAAATACAAAAGATGAAATGGAACGTTTTAGTTTGGTGAATAGATGAAACCTAGAAGTCACCCTTTTTAGCTTTAAGTTTGAAGGTTTGCTTTGACTTTGAAACAATACCAATGTCAACGTTTGATCCAGCTTTACAGTCGAAGGTTCTTAGGTGGTTTGAAACCACCAACTATAGAGATGTAGATGAATAGTAGCCAGATAGATAGGCCGAAGCTTCAGGGAAATAGACGACATATGTTCTAAGAGACCCTCATGCAAGCGGGTGTATACACAAAACAGAGATGCATTACTTCAGCCAGAAAAGCATTCCATGATGTCTGGAAGAACAACTTTCAATAAACACTTCAAGACACGGCAATATTCATTTGAGCCACCGTCAAAACACGTCATGAAGAAACGAAGATTGGGAAGCGACACCCCAAACATCAAAAGCATCAGAAACTTTGGCGACGGGACCCTCCCAAATTATGTTTCGTAGTTAGAGCTTGTATCGAGTTTAGACGGGCGCTCATTTAGGCATGTCTTATCAATCCTTTTCTACCCCAGCTATCAATTCCAATTTTTCCCAGAATGCCAACCCGCAAAACTACCCAACAAGAAGCCTCCCTCTTACTTTGTTAGGACTTCCCTTCAACCGGATCTTATCACCTACAACACCTTACTGAGTGCCACGGACCGTGGCACTCAATGGACATCATCCTTGTCACTCCTCGATGCTGTGTCTTTCAATGCAATGACACCGAGACAAATCACTTGGAACTCGGCCACCTCCAGCTGTGCCAAAGGAATCGCTTGGAAAAATACCATGCAGTTGATGAAGGAGCTCCAAAGTTGGGTTTTGTACAACCTTTGGAAAGGATTTTTTGGTAAAGACAATGATTATCATTTTGGGTTCCTATTTCACATTCTGTTACGGTTACGGATTTTTGTTGCACCTTAATCATCAGTAATTGGATGACATGACCGCACAAGACTCACCTTGCAAAGAAAAGGTTTGTGGACTGGCGAAGCATCCAACCTTTGGCGTTTTTTTTCTGATGAATTGGTGCAATTATTGGATCTCATGACCATCCCACATCCTTCGTGTTGATTCGTTTGGTTTTGAATTTTGGGCGCACCTGACGTCAAACCCCCCCTAAAATTGAAAGCTCATTTCAGAACGAAAAATGTTCGGGGCTTTTATTTCAGGGAAATCCATCAGGTTGATGATGTTTCCATAGTTTTTTTGTGCGTCATGTCCAGACATTTGGGTAATCTACGACCAATCCGACCAAAAGTTGTCAAAAGGTGGTTTTAGTAGGTGAATTTGCCGAAACTGGACCTCCATTCAACTTAAGGAATTGTAACAGGTCAAAATTTGGCCAATGAATGAATCATAGAATTGTAGCGGATTGGATATGTAATTAATTGTTTGTTTGTTTGTTTGTTTGTTTGTTTGTTTGTTTGTAGTGTATAACACTATGAAATTGTTGAATGCTTCCTGAATTTTTCCAAAGACTACACTTGGAAGGAAATCGACATCAGACACCGAGCTGATGATATTACACACAATGTCGCAGTGTCTTGGTGGAACAGGTTGAGGCAAAACATCTTTGATACTTTGTTTTTGGATATTCACGGGATTAGAAATGGGGTCGATACAATCAGCCAAGGGTTTGGTTGATGTTGAAGGTTTGTGGTTTTGTCTTCTATTGGAATGCCCAAGGAAAGAAGATTGATGGCTTACAGACATGCCTAGAACAATTTCAATACTGAAACAAGAAAGGGTGTAGATTGAGTTGAATTTTGTTACTTTGGAACAACAGAAAGTATTCTATTTCTCAGATGAGATCACATCTTTGGCACAATGACTCGGGTTGTTTTAGTACTCTTGCGTACTTTTCATCGATGCAGGACATATTTCTCCACTCTCCAGCTTAGCAAGTTTTTCTGGAACAGCAATCCGAAACTGAGCTGTGTTTTTTTTTTAATGGAGAATACTAACATCACTTTGAATATGCTTTATCCGATTGCGAATACATAGCACACTAGTACTTTTTGTTGCTTAGAAACATCTGAGATACTTCGAAAACCCATCGTTTTTGTTCAGATGTGTGATTCATCCATTACCTTCCGACACATGGTCATGATCTCTCTATGTCTCCCAGTACAATCTTTCCGGTGAAATGGACTTTGCTAGTTTCCTTATTTTCTGGGAAAAGTAACATGGAACCCAACACAACCTCCCTGAAACTAATATAGCCCCTGATTCATCTTCCAACCATCACTTTTCAGGGGCGAGCTGTTCGTTTCAGGGAGAACTGAAATCAAAAACCCGAGGTTTGGTCCTTTGCTCGCAGCTTCCACTGGCCGTTGTGCCTGCACCTCGTGGCAACAACGGATAATGTGGAGCGCAACACAGCCTGCGTGGATGCCTGCGCCAGGGCAAACCACTGGCAGTTTGTGCCAGTGGTACTGGAGCGGATAGAACAGTGCCGTGGTGATTTTTTCCAGAAATCCTCTTGAAGAAAAATGACGATTTTGTTCAAGGGACAGCGAATTGCTGAACTGGCCGAAAAGAAATTGATAATGGAAGGAAGTCAAGGATCATATGACATTGCCCTGGATTTCTTGATTGTAAACCTGTAAAGCAATGTTTTTTTTCACTAGTCTTTACGGAAAAAACCGTTCAAACTTCAGGGAGAATTGGAATTTTCGAAAAGGTTTCAATTTGACAGAAGGCACTACAAAATCCCACTGTTAAGACTACAACAATCCCACTCTTGAAACATGATGTATCACCATTTCAATCTTGAAACTGTACCATACTAGTAGCACCTGACACCGGAAAAGATAGGTTCCTTAGGAAGATGTTTTTTATTGGAAAGATGATGAAAGATGCAGCGCAGGTCTTCCAGGTCTGTAGCGGGTTGGAAAGTTGATCGAGAACTGAGGCAAGGCTTGGGACGAATGAAGCCAAGTTGAGATCTTCTGTGATGCTCTGATGCATAGAATTTTAAAGAAAGTGCTCTGATTCTTTAGAAATCTGAGCTACCAGCTGTTGGATCTTTTACAGTTTCTTTTTTGCAAGAAAGACATTTCCGAATGGAGAGATGCTGACTTGTCTCACCACTGCTTGTTTTTTTTGTTTTTTTAAAATGATTATCTTAATGTTGGAATCACCTCGGCGGGCCACCTGTGTTTTGGGAGACGCCCGCAGCCGGGTGAGTTTTTTGCACAGATGGCTGTGAAAAAGGTGCCCAAAAAAGGAGAATCAACCTATCAGAATTTAGGAGAAGTGATTGGTTCATTTAAAAACACCATAGATGGCAATCAACAGGAGGCGAAATTCACACTTGTAAATCGCAGTTTTTGTGCCATCTCTTTGAAGTTGGTGAGAATACTTTCCAGATTGTCAGTGTTTCTCTAATGTTAAAATCTCAGGTTTTCCCGCAAAATGCGCTGTAATTCAGGTTGCTCTCCAGAATGAAAAAAACTACTGGATTTGTGTATATCCTGCTTCAATCAGATATCATTTTTCTTTGCCATACACCCTCGAAAACAAACAGCTGGACACCAAACATTCCCGAATTGTTGAAAAGAAATTCCTTTTCCAAACCATAATATTTTAGGGTCCCCAGGCGGTAGTTTTCGGGAGTGTAGATTTTCTTGGTTTTTCATGAAAGAAATCTTCTCAAAAAGTCCTGTTGCTTCCCATCGCATTCTCACCACCTCAACGGAACGAGACCACGCCCCGTGGAAAACATTTTCGGCTGGCAAGTGTTCATGGGAGGAAAATCCAGGGGTGAAATGGGAAAAACCATTGTGAGGTGGTAAAAATGGTAGGGCTTGTAGATGTTTGTAGATATGATCGGATAGATAAGATGAGCTGCCTTGTGTTTCAATTATCCCTAGTGTTTCGCCAGATTCTGTCCATTTCCAGTTTTTGTCGCACCTTGTTTTGCCATGCTTCATCTTGATGTGCCGTCCTTCACCATATGGATCAACTGAAGATGTGGTGCGTGTGGAGACTGTGGAGATGATGCAAGTGACTAGTCCTCGGGTGTTGGGAGGCTGTGTTGTGGTAGTTTCTACGATTGATCAATTGATTCTCCTGGAATGCTGGGGGAAGAACCCCCTACACCAATGAAATTGTGATTCAGGCGCCCTTAGCCACTTTCCAAAAACTGACTTGGAAAACTCACCCAGTGTCATCTTTCAACGATTCCCGATTGACAGCATTGCAATTTCTATTGTTATCAGTTGGAAACAGTGTACCGGAGAGTTTTTCCAAGTGATGAGCATCACTTTTGTTTTTGCACGTTTGTCCATGTTCTTGGTCAGGTATCACGAGGAATGTCGAGATTCATCTTGATATGACCCTCACTTGAAAATTCATCCCACCAAACAAGACATGGATACATTTCAACTCTGAAGACCATCATGTAAAGCAACTTGTACAATTTTTTTCAATGATAGGTACGGTATGTCCCAGGCGATTTGTTTGGTTTCACGCTTTGTACTGTTACACTTTGGAATTTGAAAGGATCAACAGCTACTGTAGAGATCATTGCATCTTGATCGACTCGTTTACAGGATTTTGGCGAAGTTGACTTACAGATTTGCAGCAAGTATATCAGGTATGTTCCAACCAAAAATTCATGTCTAATTCATTTGAGCAAAAAGATGAAGTTATGTTATTTCCTGGCTAAAAGAGTCCATCCATATGCCGTTTCTTGTCTTTCAAAAGAAGTGTTGGGGCTGGGGAGTTTTGAACCAACTATTATTGTATGTTACATACCATACTTTACTGTTGTATATTACATCCTGTGTGTGTGTGTGTTTGTTATCAACTCGCTTTCAACAGAGGTTTGTTTCTGAAGCAGTTCCTTCGGTTGTTATAGACCCTGTCTATCTAGCACCACTGTTTTGCCTACAACCTCGATGTGTTTTTCCTGCCCCAGTTGTGTCCTGTGTAGAGAAAAAAAGAAGCACCGTTCCAAGCACAGCAGCATTGCATGTCCAGAACTATGGGAAAAGTTTGTAGCCAAAAATCGAAGCGTTTCTTCCCAAAGAGTCGAATGTAAATTTTGCATATGAATTCCTTTCGAAAACGGACGGGCAAAAGGCCACGCAACTGGACACGGGACCAACATCGACCACCTTGGAGAGGACTTTTGAGTACAACGCAGCCATCAATTCATATGGGAAGACAAATGCGTGGCTCAGTTATGAGAAATTAAGTCACATTCGAACCTCAAGAGTCATAGGGATCAAAAACTAGATTGTTGTCAAAATGTCATTTGCAATCCTTTTTGGTCATTCGCTCTACAGAAATCAACACATCTCCGTGTTTTTTTACAAAATCAACAGTTGTTCATCTGAGGTGGCAGATGGCTTTACATCTCTTCACGCAACTGGAGAAGCAACGTCTTGAAGCAAACATTGTGACCTTTAATGTAGCAATGAGTGCCTGCGAGAAAGGACAACAGTATCTTGGTGGTGATGTCAAACGAATCAAACGGACCTGTTTGATCCATTTTGTGCTGATATGCATGCGTCAAGATCTCAACTCTTTCTTTTGCTGTAGGAGGAGATGATAAAACAATTTGAACTTAATATATGATATATGTTTATATCATATCATAAAATCCTTACTAAGTAGTTCCATAATCTTCCATAGGCATTTGACTCATGCATCATGTTTCACTTCCCAATCCTTGTTGCTTTAGGTGGTGTGGTGCACTGGCCTTTCTCTCAGAAGCAATGGTGCAAGATGTCGAAGCTTCACTGGTCACATGCAATTCAGCCATCTCAGCATGTGGCAAGGCTTTGGTGTTTTGATTGAGGTTTCGTTCGAAAATAAAAAATTGACACATGATAGGGATTTTTCGACTGGTATTATCGAGCCACGAAAGGTTCAGTGAATTTTATCAGCATCAAGAATCATCTATATATGTTGTTCAAAGTCGTAAATTTTGAAAGCGAAAGGTGAGTAAACATAGAGGATGAATAGGAGACTTCAGATGGATGCTTTATGTGTGAAGTTTAATTTTCAATATTTTCATTGTAAAAGTTCAACGATTTTGGGACAGTTGAAACCAAAAAGCTATTAAACAGGATGTCACCCATGAATGCAAAACCAGGATGCGCTGAGATTCCAAGAATTGAATCCCAACAGATCGCCAAAAAGTTGGTTGCTTATGAGTTCTCAAGATACTTCATGAGGTAGATGCCGAATCTCAGCAACTACCAAAGGCTTTTTTGGACGGCAAAGAAATCCATTCTTTCATAGCTGTTAGCATTTACACCCCCCCAAAAGACGGGTAAAAACAATGACACCCATGAAATTCTCCCATCCATTTTGGCCATGAAGCGTTCACCTGGGAGGGCTTTTTTTGGCCTTTGGCCCTCTCCTTTTTGGACGAAACGCCTGATGTGGTGTCCTTCAATACCTTGCTATCAGCCTTGGAGTGGCCAAAAACCTTGGACATGTTGCAGGAGATGCAGCAGCAGAGGTGGAAAACACATCCGGTGGTGATGGTGCAATGAAGTAAAAAGGTGGCCATGTTTTCATGGTGTTTTTCCAAAGTGTTGTAAATTGTTTTGTATAGACAGACCTGTTTTTGAAACAAAGGGGGGAAAGTAAAAAGGGGTATTATGTTTAAAAGTTGAAAGAAAACAAAAGGTGATGAAAGACAGTGAGAAAAAAAGAACTGGCAGCGAGTTCTTTCTTTTCAAACTTTTTTTTTCTGCAAATGAGTGTTCCAAGGCATCATTACAAAGGAGTCAACAGCTAATTTTGTTTACTAGCTGGAAGGGTCGCTTTTGGGTGTTGAGGGTACACTTTCTTTTTTTTTTGATGGTTTGGGGGATGCTTACAAGCATTTCCCCATGATTGGAACGAATCGGACTCTCATTGCTACAGCGAGGTGTCAAGAAGACGTTATCACATACAACTCGACGATGAGTCACCTGGCGGCATGAACTTCCCTGGAGCAGCATCCCCACAGTTTGGACATGATGGACTAGTTTTTTTTCCGCAGAAATCATCCATTTTCAATCGTGGGATCCGTGTGGAAACCGGTCAAAGTGTAGGGAAAGAAACAGGCACAGTTATTAGCCTTCCGGAGACCCCTTCACTTTTGCTTGAACTTTTTCCATGACTTTTGGGGGCTTCACCAAAATGTAGTTCTACCAAAGGCGTTGGGCAATACCAGAGTCTATTAAAAGGAGGTGAAATACGGTGCTAATCCCTTCTTTTTCATCCTTTCATTTCTAGGCTCGCTAGAAGATTATATAGAGGATGATGTTTGTAGGGCCTTGTGATATTCTAATAAGCCACACCATTATGGGAACTTGTTTGTGTGAATCATCAACGATGCTTATGAAAAAGAAGCGGCCAAGCCCATGGTGTCAATCCCATAGTCACCAACCTTTGTACCAAAGCCCGAAGGCCATACAACCAACGATTTCATCTCACCTGATCCACTTAGGTGCATGTAGCAAAACTCTGCAGTGGTCAATGGCCTTGAAGATCTTTCAACATTTGCGACAAACAATGGACGCCAGTCTTTTGGTACCAAAAAAAGCAGGAGAAAAAAAACAACATTTTTTCAACACATGTTTTTTTTAAGCGCTTCCCCTTCATCCCCAGGTTTGGTGAGTTTCAATTCAGCCATCAGCGCCTGTGAAAGGGGCAAGCAATGGCAGTTGGCCAAGCACTTCTTGCACGAAACTTACGACGAAACTCAGACTTTTAGCTCTTTTTGTGTGTTTTTGAGGAAAACGCAATGTTGATGTTTCATGATGTTTCCTGTTTCAAAAAGGCAAACATTTCAATAGGTTTGAGGTGATATACTCTCCACTCAACAAAGCGATGGAAATAACGATTTCTGGGAAATACGAATCCATACATTTCCGACGGATTTTCCATGTTAGATTGTTTGGGAGGCTTCACACTTCGCTTTCCAGGAACGTTTGACTCCGAGCTTAGTGACCTTCAGTGCCAGCATCAGTGCAGCAAAATCCACATGGACAATAGCTTTGCAGTTGCTAGCAGAGCTAGCAGAGCTTCAGACTGAGAGGCACAGTGGGCACCGAAACTCGAACCAATCAGGATCTGCAGGCAGTTTCCTCAAATCCTAAAATTCGATCCTGAAAAACAGCCGTAAAACTCGACCCGCAGATCTTGGCCAACTGACAGGACTCTCAATGAGGTTCCTTTCAATGCAGCCATCACAGCCTGTGAGAAATCGAATTGGCAAAAGGCTTTACACATTTTATCCATCATGGAGTCGTATCGCTTGATGCCATCCACTACAACTTACAACGCGGTAGCTCGGAGAGGTTAAAAACAGAGTGGGGTTTTCCAGAACTTGGATGTTTATCAAGTGTGTTTCTTGTCGTGTTTTGATGGACATTCTTCACCACCGGCTCGCCTGGCAACTTTTCATGCAGTGACTTAGCCATGGCATTGATTCTGTTCCATGTTGCAAGCGGACCTTCAAGCAACAAACGGTTGGAAAAGATGCTGAAATACAAAGGTAAGATGATGGATTGATGTTGGAAGCGGTCCAATCCAATTTTTCTTCAGACGAGTGAAGAAATCATTTGAGTAATGCTTGAAATTTCCACGGTACTTGATGGTACTGATACATCTATTTGTATGTTCAATCATGAAAAGATTGATTTAGCAAACATCACTTCCTAGCATCATGTTACTTGAGCGATTTTTTCAATTTTCGATTCTTTAGGTCATCAGCACTTTATCTTCCGCGACTCGTTGGCAAGCAGCCCTGGACTCCCTGTGCATCGCCGGGTCGCTGGCGGACATCATTTCCTTCAATGCGGCGCTTAGTGCCATGGCCAATGCCGGAGAATGGCAGCAAGCGAAGCTCAACTGCTGTAGTTCTGTTTTTTTTGGCTTTTGGAAAGAGGATCTTGAAAACGGACTATGGATGTTATGGGGTAGCTTCCAAACAAAAGAGATCAAAGGAGGTGTAGCCGGTCAGGTAAATAAAACTGAACGAGCAAATCTCGCTTTTGCTTTCTTTTTTCCTTTCTTTCCGTTTGCTGAAATAGTTGAATAACATTTTGGTAGTGAAACCAGCAGTTCTGGAAGTCGAACACGGAGGCCAACTTTCTGCAAAATGTTCGAATGTGGGATAAAGAACCTCCAACAGCGCTTTGGGGGGATGTTTAATTACTCCCACGTTAGACGTTTTAGATTGTTGAATTCATCAGTGTGAACAAGCCATGGCAAAGGATGGCTAAATACTAAGCATCTCCAGCCTGGAACATTTGCCCCTCAAAGGAGCCAACTTTTTCACTTGACTTTCATCCGCAACAACGGGCCCGATGTGTTGACCTACAATGCTATGTTGAGTGCCTATGAGAAAGGGAAGCAATGGCAACGTGCCCTTGCATTGTTGTGGAAAGTCATCAATGTTGCCACTGTGATCACCTTTAATACGGCCATTTCTGCCTGTGAGAAAGCAGAAAAATGGCAGTTTGCAATGTCTCTTGGTGGTCAATGGTTTTCTTGAAATTTGAAGCTGTTCTGCAGGGATGAATTGACAACATGTTTTTTTTCGTTGATGGAACGTGATTGATAGCAACCTCAAACAGCCGCGGACGAAAAGTGGGATCATTGAGATCTTGAGGCCGTAAAATGCCATACAAATCTGAGGCATTTATTGCAAGTTTTGAGAGATAAAGCGTTGATCCCCACATCGATCACATATGCAGCTGCTATCAGTGCTTGTGAGAAATCTGGGGAATGGGAACGTGCCATGGTACTTCTGAACGAAACCTTTTCGATGGCGTTGCAGACCAATGTGGTGGTCTTCAATGCTACAATCAGTGCATGCGAAAAGGGTGGACAATGGCAACATGAACTGTGTAAAATTTAATACTGTATGTTGCTTAGAATCCCCCCTTCTCGAGGATTCTCATCGCCAGGATGACAAAACACACACGCACACAGTAAATCTTCAGTGTCCACTGGCATACTACTTAACGGGTGAGTTGAAGTGAGCAAATCCCACGTGAATTACTGTAGTCATCCGTTCAATGCTTGTGTTGAAAATTGGAAACGCCATGACATGGGGAATCTCCATGACTGTAGCTTTTGTCATGTTTACCTCCGAAAAAGACATTTTACAGTAAGAAACATTTTTCTTTGACAAAGAAATTGGGGACGTGCATGTTTCAGTTGTTTTCAAAGAACCAAATGTTTGTGCTCAACCTGATTGCAAAAAGCAAATTCATAAATCTCAGGCAACAAGCATGGCTCTTGTTACAACAACTTGGACCAACCAAATCCTTCTCTTTTTCGAAGCTTCCTGGTAGAGGCCGGGCAACTCCGATTCGGAAAGCTTTGAAGATGTGATCAAAACAATCAAAGCCTCCGATACTTTTCCCCAAAATCCACGTTTCCCATCAATATCCATCCGGGTCGAGGTTTTCCTGCTCCTTCGCTGGTGAGTTTCAATGCCGCCTTAAGTGCGTCCGAGAAAGGCGGGATCGGGATCCACATATCATTGATATCATACAAATATTAGATACATATGTTACATATGTATATACACTAGGAAGTCGTATGAGTTGATGCTCTTTTTTCATCCGAATCACTTGGGAGTTCATAAGTTGATGTGTAATTCTTATATATATATATATATCTATATGCATGATGATTATACACTTTGCATAGGTGTGTGTTCTATTTTTGCAAACTTTTCAATTAGAAGAGATGTTGTTTCGATCAACTGATGATTCTGTCATGGTCATCATGAGCCCCTGGCGGGAAGGACGTTTTCTTTGCAAAATCACAGAGCTACGTTACAAATAGAGAAGTCCATGTCAAAGGATGAAGAGACTCTGGGATGATGATAATAATGATGATACTTACAATATCAGTAGTAGTAGTAGTAATAATGATGATAATAACAGACAAGTGAATCCCAAGTCCATGGTTTGGGACTCCCAACGAAGTTCATGGCTGATCGAATAGCGTTATCAAATCCAGATCGTCTAGCCTCCAAATCTGGATTCGATGGGTTGTTGATCATCTTCCAACATTGCGTTTAGGCAACCTTTGGCGTTTAGCCACCTGGCTTCTATCATCATTGCAACATTTGCGTCATGCCGATGCCTTTTCGCATAGCGCCACAGCGAGTGCCTGCGAAAAAGTGGGCCAATGGCGTTTGGCTTCAAAAATGCTGGAAACTTTGGAAGGGAAAACACCCGGAAGGCTTCTGACATACAACGCAGCCATGAGTGCATGCGAAAAAGCAGCAAGATGGGAGGTGACGCGCTTCAAAAAATAGCATTTTTGAACCGTACTGTTATTGTCATTTTGTGTTTTCTTGTTGCCTGTTTTGCAATTGATTTGTTTGTCCTTTATGTTAAAACAGAAGAGAAACAACCCGTTCGTATTTACAAAGATTCTGAAGATCTTGAAAACCTACCTTTTAAAAACATATACAGACATATCCTGATTCACCTTTTTGGTAGGAACAAATCTTGACAACTTATCAAACTCAGGTGGCTCTGATATTGCTTAGCGACTTGATCGAAGATGAGATGGTGAGCAGCATCAGTTACCATGCTGTCTTACGTACCTGCGCACGTGCGGTACAATGGCAAAGGGCTCTCATGTTGTTGCAAGATGCCATCCAACGGCTTGGAAACAGGTAGGGAACATTGTTCAAAACAGGGGAGAGTTGGAAAAACACAAAGTGATTTTGCACAGTGCGTTTCTTCTTGTTCTTCTTGTTGTTGTGGTGATGATGGTGATGATGATGATGATGATGATGATGATGATGATGATGATGATGATGATGGTAAAGATGATGATGATGCTCATGATCATGATCTTGATCTTGATGATGATGACGTTCACGTTGACCATCTCAAAGTGTTTTGTTGGGTTCCAAAGATGGACATGCAAAGATATGTCATACAGTATCTGATTGATTTTGATTTCGGTGGAGATGCAACCGCGTGGGGAAGACCTTTCGTGTACCCAGGTTCCGTTCCGACGCCGCCTTGCACGACGCCACCGTCCACGCCGTGGCATCGGCAACGGCCCTGCGCTGCGTCGAAGTGCTTGGGGCCTTCGACGTCGCGGGACTCGTGGAGCAACTGCGAAAAAGGGGACCAGCGGACGATCGGACCATCAGATGGAAAAGGAAAAAAGGAATGAAATGGATTCAACTAACTGGAAGATACAACGTTGAAAACAATACGTTTTCCGCAACGAAACTTGGGTGGAATTTCCTGGGAATCCGACACCGCCTCACTCAACCTGCACAAGGAAACCCTCAATCATGATCCAAGAAACTCGATTGATGAGTCCTTCTACAGGTGTATAAGTACTGGTGTATGATGAATGGGTCAGATTGTGAGCAGTAAAATCATGTCAAATTAACCTCACCGTTGACACGAATGCTGCTGTTGGGCCAGGCTTAAGAGGTTATGGCATGAGCGCCGGCGACAAGCTGATGTTGCGGGAGAACTGTAGCAGTGTCTCTTAGACCTTCAACCACGTGGGGCTGATGTTGATGGCTGTTGTGAAAGGAGGGAAGAGACTGTAGCCTTGGTATTTTATTCATGTTTATTCGAATCAATCATTTAGAATGATTTATAAAATGTATTGATGGATGCTTTTTAAGGAGAGTTTTTCACTGATGTATATTGGAGTTTAGCTAAGCTCGAAGTGGACGGGAGTGAGGTTTTGAAGACGAAGATGATGACGATGATCTTTTTGTAAAGCCTGATGGTTGAGAGATATGAAGCCGAATAGGGAAATGGATGGAAATGGTTTTCTTGATTTTCCGTGAGTGTTTTTTGTTATCTTTTTTGTTTTCAGGGATCCTATCGCCCAGGTCTAGGTTTACAATGAGCCATGGTTTTTGGATCCTGAACCCTCAACCAGCCAGCCAATGCGGGTTTGAGTAAAGGCTACTGTAGGTATGAAGCTCTGTTTACACCCCAAAATCTTGCTAGGACAAAATCAAATCTTCTCTACAATGTCACTGCACCAGAAAAACAAAACTCCAGTGACATCAGCGGACTTTCCACAATCTCTATTGAACACCCTGACAACCCTGACTTGCCCACCATCAACCTTCCCCTTGTGTTCTCACCTCTCCAAAACAACTCAGATACCCAGACTAGTTCTGGACAACAGTGCAAAACAGTGGAACAAATGATCACCTTTTTCTTGACCTGCAAAGTGCCTTCCTACTTGTAAAGCAAGCCGCCGCCGCCACCGCCGCCGTCACCACCACCACCACCGCCGCCGCCGCCACCACCACCACCACCACCACCACCACCACCATCATCATCATCATCATCATCACCACCACCACCACCACCACCATCATCATCATCATCATCATCATCATCATCATCACCATCATCATCACCATCATGATCATGATCATCATCATCATCATCATCATCATCACCATCATCATCATCATCATCATCACCATCATCATCACCACCATCATCATCATCATCATCACCATCATCATCACCATCATCATCATCATGATCATCATCATCACCATCATCATCATCATCATCATCATCATCATCATCATCATCACCATCACCATCATCATCATCATCATCATCACCACCACGGCATTTCAGGACACTTCAGTGATCTCATACACCGGCCTTTCACGACCTAGTCCTGATCCAGCACAAGGAGCGGGCGCCACCTATCTCTTTGCTCCTTGGCAGTGCTTAGACATCAGGTATGTATCAAAATGTAAATACAATAAAATGTAGACATCCATACTTTTACACATGGATAAATATCTATAGTCTAAAACTAAATTCAACAATTCTTGGTTTTTTCTAAATCCAGGTTGGCTCGGATGATATATCCATCTCTGGATGGAAGCGTGATGTGCTCAAGAAACAGTTGGAAACGGAACAACTTCTTTGTGGGAAATGATCATCGGGAAAGACACACTTTCCGCTGAAGAATCATGATGCAAGTGATATATATGGGTGCGCGTTGCACGTTCCTGGTCCCCCCCCCCCCCCATGGTATGGTCCCCCACCATACCCCGCCCCGTACCCCACAGTACTAGCAGCAACAGTAGTAATTAGTACTATTACTACGTAGTACTGCGTAGTACTACGTAGTAACATATACGCATACATATTCATATACATATACAAATACATATGCATATACATATACAGATACACTATCATATACATATCATATCATAATCATATACAAATACTAGAAATATACATTCATACCATACATATACATTCNCACTGGGACTTTGGACTCCCAGGATTGGGAGATGGTCACTGAGATGGTGGAAGATACCGACAATGCTGCCACACACTTTTTGCAGGGCAAGCATGTCATCGATCTTGAGGGTCCAGCTCCCAATCTGCAGGACTCCATTGACAAGATGATGGCAACTATGGAAAAGATGAAGCTGGGGTCGACTGCCGATGGCGTTGAAGCCCCCTCCCGGCCGGAGGGCGTGGCTTCCGCTGCGGCGGTCCCCTCTGGGGATGCGGCACCTATGGATGACATGGTTGTGGAGCAGACCACGCACAAGTGGAAAGTGTTTGGAAGGGGTACCTCTTCCCCTACATTCATCTTGGCAGATGTGCCCTTCCAGCATGAGGCGGTGACCAAGGACATCAAGCAGATGGTGGACAAGTTGAGCACTGAGGAGATCTATGACTTGTTTGTCAAGTTCTGTGACTCGGAGAGCATCCCAGCCGTAAGCTTTGGACGCGTGATCAAGGCCTATATGGTGATGAAGGCGCAGAAGGTCCACGATGAGGTCATGAAGCAACCACATGTTCCAGTCCGCTCCCGTCCAGGGGTGGGCAGTGATTCCTTGCGGGAGCACACTCAGCCTGAGTCCATTTCCACACACCAATGCCCAGAATGCTTCACGGATTGGGCCACACAATGGGATCCCACCAAGGAGAGGATGTGTGTCTGTGGGAAGATGGTGATGCCCATCAAGAAGACCAAGCACTTGGTGAACATGGACCACCCCAGCGGCAACTGGCTGCTGTTCGTGACTGGGAATGGCATCACATGGGTGCGAGTGGGAAGTCCGAGGCGGATGCAGCGTCTGCCAGCGGCGATGTCTCATCCAAATCGGACAAGGATTTCAAACTGACGCATGCGGTGGATATTGGAATGTTGGCAGAAGCTCCACTGTGCCCAGCTGATCATGCTGAAACCAGCTTGTCGGATTTTCTGCAGAGTAAGGACAGGCTTCAACTCCGCACTGAGGTACTCAACCGAGTGGTTGATGCTGAGACTTTCCCATCCGAAGCTCCGTCCAGGCCTCAGATCTCCAAGGACTGCAAGAAGGAACAGGCTGCACTGGTCTTCCACCCGGATGCTGCAGCAGCCATGGCTTTGGCAGGCAAGTTGACTGGGGCAGATGTCCCACCAGAAGAAGCTTTCCATCCAAAGAGACCCGAGGCGGAGATGCTGAAGGTGGTGCAGGACAATGCAGATATCCTGCATGACATGCAGAGCGGCGCTATGTCAGTGGAGGACCCGCAGGGGGCGGAGGCATTGCGGCACTTGGACTTGGTCAAGTTCAAGGAGGTGCTGAAGAGGAAATTCCTGGAGGGTCCAGGGTCCAACCAGAGTGCTTGGGAAGCGCTCAATCGGAGTATGGTGGACCTTGACACAGCAAAGCAAAAGAACCGTGAGTATGAGGAAGCCAGGAGGGCTTACAAGCAGTTCTTGACGCCACCACCTGGGAACCCATCCATCTGGGGAGAGAATCTTCAACAATTGATTGAGGCTGGATTCTTTTGCCCGTTGACTGGCTTTCGGAAACCCAGCCCAGGGTTGGATCGGTCCAATGCCATTGGGGAGTATGTCAAGGCGAAGCACATGATTGCAGAGCTTCGGCTCGGCAACAGGCCCATCCTGGCAAGCTTTTGACTGAGGTCCCCCAGTGCCAACTGGACATGCATGTGGCAACAGCAGTCCCAGACAAGTCATTTCCCATGGAGGCCAAAAGATTGGAGCCAGGCCCCTGAAGCCAAGGTGGCCCTCCTCCACCACATGATCAACATGTGCGATGGCGAGATCAGGCTCCATGCTGGCAGGTGGAGAAGATATGAGTCCACGGATGTCCCAACCTGGTCCAAGCTACCTCAGCCAACTTGGGAAGATGCACAGGCATTGGAACGCCGCACACACCCCAGAGACCAAGGATCCAACTTTGTGGAGTTCCACATGTACACCGATGAGGAGCTTGAGGACCACAGGCGTCTGGAATTGCGCCCCTATTGGTCCTACCTGAAGGGCAGCTTCTTCGCCTGAGCCTGCGCCTGCCGATGGCGGTGTCGGGATCTGTTGGGAGAAGGAAGTCCAGACATGGACCTTGCCTACTCTGCTGGGGATCTATGGCCATCAATTCTCCCTGAAGCAGCTGTGGTATGCCTGGGAGAACCTCCCCATTGCTGTGAAGAGACACAGCCGAGGACAACGTGGTGGTGGAGCTCAAGGAGCTCAAGATCGCATTGTCGAAAGGAAGAAGATCCAGAAGGAGACCATGGATTTCCTGGAGCAGATGCAGTTGCCGAAGCCAACCTCGGTGGAGGAGTGGCGTTTGATTTGGCGAGAAGTTGGGACACTGTTGGCAGCCAAGCACTTCATCAGCCACACCCCGGTTCCTGTGATGGATTTGCCGGTGGCAGATGTGGTTGATTCCAAGGAGCAGCTCCGTTTCCGAGCCATGTGCGATGAGAGGATCTCCTTCCCCTTTGAGGAGCTCCGTCCCTTTGAGGAGGTCTATGCCAAGCTGGAGCCCTATGTGCAGTCCAGCTCCTATGTGGAAGTGAAGGTAGCATGGCGATGCAACACGGAACAATGGTGGTGGGCAGAGGTTGACCCTGCCCATGCTGGACCTCTCTATCGCAAGCTGAACTACTCCGATGAGGCCATTCGGGCATTTGGTTTGGATCCAGACCTGCCAGTTGGGGCTCCTGCGTTGGGTGCGGCTGCCGTCGGCGCTGACTCCTCGACGAGGACTCCGTTGCTGATGGAATATCCTGATCAACCATGCCCCCCCATCACCGTGGAAAATGTGAACTCCGTGATGGGCAAGGACTCCAAGAAGAAAGTGGGGGGCAAAGAGAAGCACATCTTTTGGGCCAAGACAGAGCGTGGACTGGTCTTGAGCTCCGTCACCCCTTGGGAAATCATCAGCAAAGAAAAAGGAGTGACCACCGGTGGATATATGTGCAAGCATTGCCAGGGCTTTTGGAAACAGGGCCGGGGGGCCACTCGACTTGTCCAGATCATTGGACGCAACAGGGGCAAGAAGGTGAGCTTGCAGCTCATCATGGATGAGCCCCCAGAAGCAATCAGTGGATCAAGGATAGGATCGAGTACTACAAGAGAGCGGAGCCGGTGGCGCCGCCCCGTGATGAGCAGTTGGACTTGGTGGCACGGCTCCGAGTCTCCCACTCCAATGATCGTGGTGCCGTGGGCCAAATGATTTGGGCATCCATCCCAATCTCCAGTACATCGGCAAGGTGGCTGACAAGCATGCGAAAAGAGCCAGAAGCTCTGGGGATGCAACCATTGCCTGAAGGGTTCCTCTGTGACCCGCGACTGCCTATGGCGTTGCCGGGGATCAGATTGCCTTTTCCTTTTTCATCCCTATGTTTTGGATGGATGTGTGAAGGATTCTCGACTGCCGGTGGCGTTGTGGTCCCTCTTCACAATGATGAGGACCACGATCTGGCAGTGATCTTTCATGATCTTCCCGTTGGGGATCGACCCCTTGTCCGCACGCCATTGCAAAAAGTGCTGGTCCGCTCTCATTTCTGCAGCTGGATACCTTGTGAGAAGGGTTTCCTCATTGATACTGTTTTTCATTGCTTCGGTCGCTACATGTCTTGTTTTTCAATGTGTGATGATTTTGCCTTTTGATCTGGATTTTGGGACTCGGTGGTTTTCGGATTTGGTGTGATTTTTTCCCTTGATGATGTTTTGGCTTGGGCTGGTTGGGTTTCGGCTGTTGGCTTGTTAGTCTACTGGCTCAAGTGTCTCACAATGGCTTTACTTAGCCAGTTCAAATTCCCCAGCCCCTTTTACTCGAGCATACCTCCACAGCCCACTGTTGGTCCAGGAGGCTCTGGAGGCTTTCAATATCGGACCCTTCCAGGCCGATGGTGAGCTTCTCTGTATGTGGTTCCTTCAACCTTGTGACGATCCACCCAGGNCCACTAAAGATGGAGTGGGGAGTCGACCATGGGAAGCCTTCCGCAGAGTCCTGGAGGACTTAGGGGAACACACTGATCAGACACAATCAGTAATCCCTTCCGAACAATGGAAGGAATGGTTCTTGGGGCTGGATGAAAGAGCCCCCTTTTCTCCAGCGGATGCTGCCGACTTGGAACGCAGCCTCTGGCTAATCATGGAAAAGGTCACTTGTGGAAAGCCCTCCTACACGTTCACACCCAGAGAGTATGGTTGGGAACATCAGGATCGAGAGATGTGGAAATCTCGGCACAGACCGCCACCTATCACCCAACTTCAACTGGCGAAATGGAGGCACTGGAGACCTGCCCAGTTGCGGGACTTGGAACCAACTACTCAACGGGCCCTTGAAGAAAAATTACGGCAACATTGGTCTAACAGACTCATTAGCCATTTGGCCCCTCATGCTTCGGACATCCCAGCGATGGCAGCAGTGATGGGAGACGGAAATGATCATGAAGAGTTTCTTCATCTTCTGGGGGATGCCCGTTTCAGTACCCTCAGGCAAAGGTGCCTTGCTTTGGAAAAGCTCAAGAAACATGGAGGTCTTCAGATCCCGTGGACGGAAAAATCAGTCCGGTCCCTCCTCAGCAACCTTCACAAGGAAGAGTGTACTCCAAACTATATCCAACAAGCTTGGGATACTCTGAAGTGGTTTAGCACCAAGTTTCAAACCTTAGATGTGACTGCCACTCATCGTCTCGCATCAAAGAAGAAGTGGCTCCAGGAGACTTTGGTCTCTACAGCAGCGACACCACAACGCAAGGCGGTGGTCCCAGCCAAGGAGGTCATCCTGGCATTGGAACAGGGGGCGGCTGCCGGTGGCGCTGACCCTCGTCGAAAAGGCCAAATAGCCAGGGAGGCGATTGATGCATTCATCTTGGGTATGGTCAGATTCCAAGTAGGCAGTAGTGCCCGGTTCAATGATCTTCAACACACAAGCCCGAGCACAATGGAGATCACCTCCAACACCATTGAGATGATGGCCTGGCAGACAAAGACGGCCTCAGCTTTTCGCATCAAGAAGAATCCAGTCCCTCTTATTGCCCCAAAGTTCTCCCTTTCGGGAGTGGACTGGTGGACAGAATGGACCAAGACTCTGACTTTGCTCTCATCGCTGGAACGCTTTCAGGACATGGACTACCTGATCCCAACTCTGAGCAAGGATTTCCAGGGCGTGATACCCGTCCTAGCACAAGTGACAGAGGCCTGAGATGGCTGAAAGAATTGGTCACACCCCTTACTTGGCACTCCTTCCGGGTCTTCATCGCGGACTGTGCTTATCAACTGGGAATCCCTAGGGCCCAAAGGCAATACCTTGGGAACTGGCAGACTGAATCCACAGCGGATATATATACCAGGGAGAAAAGGAACGTAGTGGTTGACATTTGGTCCAAGGTTTTAGGAAAGATCCAAGATGTTGATTTACAACCGGGCAGGATGGTCCGAGAAGATCTGGATGACAAGCCACTGGACAAGCCAGGGGACACTGAGAGTGTCAATGACTCCAATGGATTTGAGTTGGTCCAATCGGATGCTGAGACGGGACTCATTGAGTCAGAAGGGGGCCCAAATTCGGCCAGTACCCAACATACTTCAGCCTCACGGCGGACACGGACAGCGGCTAAGTCATCAGAATTACTCAGGCCACTTTTCCAGGACATCTTTGCTGACGAGGTTGCACCTCCCGTTGGACCACTGGTAGTGGTGGCGTCCCTGAGAAAGACAGGAAATCCTCCAAAAAGAAAGCTTCATCTCCTGGACCGGGATGGCAGAGCAGTGGGATGTGGATGGTCTCCAGACCTGACCAAAGTCTCCAGCATGACTAAGGATGACTACGACTCTGAGGCGGCGGACCTCTTTCACTGCACTAGATGTTTCCACAGATTCAGATTGCCTAGTGATTGGGGAGTCCATGATGCCCCGGCGCAAGCTGTGGACTCTGATTCATCAGTTTCTTTGAGCTCCTTAACAGACTCTTCGGTTGACACAGCCTCTGATTCGGAGAAAATTCTTTTGCCAGAGATCAAGGAGGGTGAGGAATCTCACCATCCGGTCCAGCCAAGCTGAAATTTCAGGCAGCGGACTGCTGCTGCCGGGGGCGCAGACGGGATACTACTTGCATTTCATTTCATT